>APFE031081593.1:6497-48607 GCA_000404065.3 Pinus taeda | reverse complement strand
AAGAAAAAAGAAAACAATAAACCCACATACATCACTCAAATTTCACTTATTAGGATGCCTACATTGAAAAATAAACATTATTAAAAAAACAAAAACTTTTAGGATGCCTACATTGAAAAATAAACATTATTCAAAAAAACAAAAACTTATTGAATATTAATAAAAACAATTATAATAGAATACACTAAATAGAGAGCAAAGAAAATTCCTACGCATTATTTTTTAACTAAAAATTAAAATTGCAAGTAAAATTCTTACAAATATTTTTTAACTAAAAATTAAAATTCTAAATATAGATATAAACTATAAGTTATGTTACTAGATAACTGAATATTTTTATAAGTTATGGTCCTAAAAATTGAAAAAATATTCGGAACAATATTTTATTACACCAAAAATATTTAAAATTGAAATTATAAATATACATGTGAGTTATAAGTTATCATCATGGGAAGTTGAAAAAATATAAAGAATAATATTTTATGATGTCAAAAATAATTATACTAAATCAAAACGTCCAATTAATTTCATTGGATTGGGAGGGTTTCGTTTTGTAAATGTTTGACGAAAGATGGATCTGGCATTTGCATATTTCAACCTATGGATGGCTTAAATCCAGGGCCAGTGAGTTATGGGCCCATGAACATGGATCCTTCCGCTTGGGTTGCAGCAACGTAGGTAGCACTCACAATTCAACTATACACTTTTCAATATTTACAAAGGCCCAATTGGCCAAAACACCAACTCATCTACATATCCTAACAACTTAATGATCCAAATTTTTTCTAGAATCAATATACATGGATCTATATCAAAATCCTCCAAATTTCTAAATTATACATACTAAAAGAGAGGGAATACAAAATTCTCAGCAGACTTTACATGACCCTTTTTGGTTCAAAGCAAAATGATATGCCTAGGGTTGATGCTTCTACATCAATGACTAAGGTTTAAAATTCTTGGTTTTCTAAAGGAAACACCAAAAAAAAATCTAGCAATGTTAAGGTTGGTGTGGCTTAGGCTGAGTGTGATCCCAAGTGATTTTAGTGGCTTAGATGCCTTTGATTTCTTAAACCACAAATTAACAAACAAAAAAATAATAAATTAAAATTGTAAATATTCTTTGTAGATTTTCCCGACAATCAAACTCTACTCCCATTAGCATTTAAAGTTATTAGAAAGGTATATGTTTTCATTGGCATTTTAACCAATTAATAATTTTCACAATATTTGACATAAAAGATACACATACGGTGTAAAGGAGGTTTTTTGTTGTTGTTGTAAACTTCGTCTATAAATTTCCATTAATAACAAAAGATATTACACTAAGAGCCCTTCATACATAAAAAAAGAATCTTGGGAGATCGTATCTTCAACCAGGGATAACCATAGCTACATCATTTCTATCAGAGTTCAAAATTACCAAGTTGAGACTACCCTACACCAATGCAAAAAGAAGATAACTATAGTAGAAAGGGTTATTATTCAACGACCTCCCTTTGGTCTCGATACAAACCCATACAAAAGTAAAAAAATGTACTCCAGAAATACATATCATATACCCACTAGTGTTGCTAACAATCCATCATAAAACTTCTTACAAAAAAACATATTCTAACCAACAATAAACAATAATGTAATATGCTTGGTGGACTTGTTAGTTTAAGATGATAACATGATAGAGAGGAGAAGATTTTGCATGAGGAGAGGTACCAACTGGAGCATTAATGACTGTGGGCACCTCTTGTTTCCCATTAGAGTAAGTGTCTGATTCAAATACCACAAATCTCTCCACCTGAGTCATTTTTACTACAATCTCATCCAAATTGTAACAAATGTCCCTTAGAATTCCCATGATCTCATCTTGACTTGCAAGTAGCTTGTAATTGTTGACTTGATTATCCCAAATGACCATAATTAGAAGTGTTTCCAATTGACGATGCAAACTAGTAGTCTAAAGGAAGTGAAGCCTTCGCTTGTAGAATTTCCCTAGATCAGGAACCCACTTGAGGCTATTGTGTCCAATCTTGGGATCTGAGAAATATATATGATCCCCAAAGGGAGTGTTGAAATATGGAAACAAGAATATTCCAATTTAATTTGTCCTTGAATTAAATTGTGAATTAAAATTGAATTTAGTCTTAACAGCTACTTGGAAATAATTAATTTATTTATTTTAAATTAATTAGTTGGAGAAATTCAAGTTAGAAGTTTTTTTAAATTCATGCAAGAGTTATCCCTTAAATTAAGGAGATAAGATTGAGTTATATTTGAGTTGTAATTAGTTAACTCAGTTTACTGAGTTAAGTCCAGTTAAATTAGTTCCAATCTGTTTGAGGAACTAATAGTGAGTTAACAGTCAGTTGGTGCATTAATGCACTCAATTAGTGCTACTCCATTTAACTGAATATTCCCTCATCAGAAACTCATGCATGTCTATTCTAAGAAAGATCTAGTTGAGATTAAAGATCAAGGACAGTGTACTATCAGTTGCATGTGTTTTCTCATGGAGAAAACTCATGCATGCAGTCAAGGATTTATCCTTGAGGATTGTGCAGTTTTGAAGGGAGATCATCCACTTGGTAATAGGAAGATCATCCACAAGGAACAATGCAAGGAAATAGGAGCTTGGAGGGTAGAGAGGAAGGCTAGAGAGAAGCCAAGATTTCCTATGAGCATCTGTGTGGATTGCACTGAGAGTTGGCTAGCTGTGAGAGCTAAGGCTTTGTATAATTCCTATGTATTTCCTCCCTATATGAATACAATAGTGTGGGGTTTTTAGCTGAGGATTTTCCCAAAGTATTTTCATGTGTATTGTGCCATTGATTCTTCTTCTTTTGATTATATTGTTCAGCTTGATCTTTAAGCTTCCTCAAATTGATAGTATAAGTAGGTTATAGTATTCTTCTTTGATTTATATTGCATTATCGGGTTAACCTACACAGATTTTCTACATGGTATCAGAGGTATATTTGAAGAAATATCTACACTCCTTGGCCTATAAGTGAAGAATTTCCTTCCTCACTTTGAGAGCAATAGACTGAAAATGGTTGGCCATGAAATCCCATTCGAACAAATGTCAATGTCTTGAAGAAGATGATCCAGGTGCACCATCACAATGGCTAGGAAGTCTATTGAGGAGCCATATATGCATATAAAGTCTAGACATGAAGGGAAAATACAACTCTCAAATGTGGAAGGACCTCGGAACAAGGAAAACAAAAAGCACTATAGTAACAAGAGAAAAAGATGAGTAGCTAAAGAAGGCAAAATAGTAACCCACGAAGCTTGCAAATAGAAATTTTCCCTAACTTTTAGAAACCCTGAAACTTGTGTGGATAGAGTACAAGTTAGATTTGAAATTTTAGAGCGACAATAGTTCTATTTGAGCCATAACAATTTTCAAAACCAAATGAGAAGGTAGCAGGGTACCATACTCTGCAAACCAGCATAGGGAAACTGAACGAATTTTGTTAGGGTCAAAGTTTTGAGGTAACGCAGAGGGAAACACAACCACCAATTTAAATCAAGGACTTGACCCTAATTTGTGTAAAAAATGCACAAATAACATTCACCCTTACAATAAATAACTAAACAACCAAGAAATAACCATACCACCTTACAGTAAATCACTAAACATCCAAGAAATAACTAGACCAGTGAGGGATTAAACAACGACCAAACACTAATACTCGAAGGAGAGTACTAAGAGAGAAAACCTCCCTGTGGTCCAGAATAGATCACCCTTGTCCACCATACATAGCTTGAAAACTGGGGTCTTTCACTAGCAGAAACCATAACATAATAATGCCACCACTAGCGGACCTTAACCATGCATACATAGCCGGGTGAGGACATGAGAGGTCGAAATTGTTTCATGAATTAAGAAATGGGAACAATCATCATGGCAGGACAGGTGTATGACAAAGCATAGTCCTCAACCAACCCAAGAAACTACTCATGAATGAGCTCTCCTCGTATGTCAGCAAATTATCCACCCACAACCAATCTACAATGAGAGAAGTGACCCATCTTAGGCATTAAGGAATGAAGTCTATTTCCAAAATGAAATTCGTACCTAAATCACAATACTCCCACCTGCATGCATTTAATTCGACAAGACTAGAGTAGGTGATACATAGGTTGTAAATGATGAGGACACCACATGAGGAGCATGTGATGCCAGGTGGAGAGCATGGCTCTCAAGTTGAGGCTCAGCACCCTGTATACCATACATTTGATCAGCATGCTAGTTATGTTACTTGACGGAAAATGTTAGATCGAATACCACCCCCATTGGGGACATTTGTATCCACTGATAGTATATCATGTTTGACCCACCGCTTTATTTCATGAAAATCCACCCTACATGCCGCCACCGACCATGACTCATCAAAATCTAAGTGTCTCTCTATACTACCCCAATTCGCCAATGTGTCTGCTACCTTAGTATCTTCCCACCGCATGTGTAGAGGAATAATATAGTCAAATTTGAACAACAATTTTTTGAGGTTGTCGACCACATCCTGCAGGTGCCAAATGTGGATCAATTTATCTATTGAGTGGCCATGTAATAGCTTACGTACAAGTGGGTGACAACATGAGAGTTTGCATGAACCTATATGAGATGATACCCTTCTTTGATGACAATTTGTAGAATTTTCTCAAGTGCCAGGAATTATGTGAGGTTATTTGTTGTCACACCGTAGGATAAAGAAAAGACATGTAAAGGGTAGGAGTTCTCATCCCCGGTGATCCCATCGTAAAATTCCTTTCCAGGAGATTTCCTTTGGAAGCTCCATAAAATCTCAATTGGATGAAATCTCTTGAAGGTGGCATAAAAGAATTCTCACTAGATTGTTGTCATCCTTGTACATTGGATTAAGAGGTGAGAAACATATTGGGGTGGATCTCTAGGATTTTTAAGATGTGGTCCTCATACTAATCAACTTGCCAATTCTCCAAAGTGGGAGAGGAAATCATTACATTTTCCCTAATGTTATGGAAGATAATTTATTTTAAGAGGGATGCTATCCTTTTTTTCATTTCAAAGACTCTTAATTTTCTCTCTTTCCACAAATTCCAGAGTGTAAAATCTAGAGCTAGATGCCAGACTTGTAAAACAAATGAATTTTTAAACCGAAGATCAAACCATTGCTCCATCCATGTTTTGACATTTACTGAGCTGAGTAAGATACACCTGAAGATTTGTTGGACAAATTACTATTGAAAATAGCAACAAGAAATGATAAAAATAGAATCCAAAATATTCCAATTTTAATTTGTCCTTGAATTAAAATTGTGAATTAAATTTGAATTTAGTCTCACCAGCTGCTTGGAAATAATTAATTAATTCATTATGGATTAATTAGTTTTGGATAAATTGAAGTTAGAAAAGTCGTTCTGAATTTCATGCAAGAGTTATCCCTTAAATTAAGGAGATTAATCCATTAATTAAGGAGATAAGATTGAGTTATATATTTGAGTTGTAATTAGTTAGCTCAATTTACTGAGTTAAGTCCAGTTAAATTAGTTCCAAACTATTTGAGGAACTAATTGTGAGTTATCAGTTAGTTGATGCATGCATGCACTCAACAATTGTACTCCAAATAACTGAAGATTCCCTCATCAGAAACTCATGCATGTCTATTTTGAGAAAGACCCAGTTGAGCTAAATGTCATAGACATGTGTTTTCTCTTATAAAGGAAACTCATGCATGCAGAAGAAATAAGGTTCCTTGAGGATTGCGCAGTTTCATAGTGTGTGAAAATAGTGTTCCACTTGGTGAGGTGAGAATCATCCACTAGGAACAACGCAAGGAAATAGGAGCTTGGAGGGCAGAGAGGAAGGCTTGTGAGAAGCCAGGATTTCTTGTGAGCATTTGTGAGGATTGTACTGAGAGCTGGCTAGCTATGAGAGCTAAGGATTTGTATAATTCATATGTATTTCCACCTTGTATGATAATACATATAGTGGGGTTTTTTAGCTGAGGCTTTCCCCAAAGTATTTTCATGTGTATTGTGATTTCTTCTTCTTCTGGTTATATTGTTCAGCTCTGATTCAACTCGATATTTAAGCTTCCGCAAATTGATAGTAGAAGTAGATTATAGTATTTTTCTTTGGTTATATTGCATTATCGAGTTAATCTACAGTCATGTTTTCTACATGGTCTTAGAACGATATTTGTAGAGAATTTGTAGAATTTCTACAGTTACGACATACTCTTGGAAAAAAGACAAGTAATAAAAATATTCTCTATTTATTCTTCCACTTGAGAACATAGTATACATATAGAGGGGCCTTCATAGCCTTTTCTTTGAAGGTGATCCCAAGTTAAGGAATGCCCCCAAGCTATCAACCAAAGGAAATTTGAAATATTTGGCCATCCAAATCCTTCCCACAATCGAATCCACGATGTTTCCTTCTCATGGATTTGAAATTATGCTAGCAAAGAGTATGCTTATTTTAATGAGAAGGCTCCCGATGATTGTAACCCCCAACATAGAATATCATGTTGTTGGGCAACTCTTATCAGTCTATTATCAAGCATTTGTTGGTACTCCTCCCATAGGTGAATATCATATGTATGGTCCCAGTCACCTTTATCTTTCCACTATCTCCATTATTGGTCTTCACCTAATGGCTTCCAAAAATCTACTATATTGAGGGCCCCTTGTGCCTTTGATAGACTTTTAATGTATTGTAGCTTCTAATTTTCCACCAAAGGAGGATATTGTTTCCAGGAATCCTCCTAGAAAGATGTTGTCGTTACCCTTTTGACCTCCAAAAACACATAATGTCTCACAAGTTCTTGACCCTCCTACACCTAGGTCTAGATATTGGAGCCTTGGATTTTTCCTTCAAAACGTAATCACTCCTCTTGTGTGTGTAGAGGAAAATATTTCTATAGCCATATTTGTTTCTAGATTTGTAGGCCTCCTTGAACCCAGAGCCACCACAAATTCATACCATAAGTGGAGCTGATGATTTGAGGATCCCGAAGGCCCAAACCCCCTAATAGTTTCGGCGAGCCAACTTATTCCATCTAACTAGGGACCACTTGCGTGCTTTAGCATAACCTCTCCACAAAAAATTACTGAAAATAGAGCGTAGGTGTTTAAAAATTGTACTTGGAATGGGCATTACCGATAACTGGTAATTTGGCATTGCTTGTAATATTGCTTTGGTCGATATTAGACAGCTTGGGAAATTTAGTGCCATGAATGCCCAATTGCTAACTTTACAGTGGCTCCTTTCTATGAGACCTTCCCATGCAGTGGCATGATTCTGATACATAACAAGAGGTACCCTAAGTACTTTGAAGGTAGATGGCCTCTATCAAAACCCAGACTTCAATTTAACTGTAACTGAATAACCTCTGGGAAATTTTAAAAAAAGATATTCATTTTTTCATTGTTTACAATTGTTCTTAAGGCATCCATAAAGATTTGTAGAAGTCTACTCATTTGCTTCACCTCTTTCCAAGTAGGTAACTATTGAAAAATGTAGCAAGAAATTCTCAATTTGATTTTTCCTTGATTAAATTGTGAAATCTTGAATTTCCACATCAACAAAAATCTTGGAGGTAGTTAACTGAATTGACATGGCACTTGTCACTCAGTTAATTCGATTTGGAGGGCTTGAGTTCAATTAAGCATGAGTGATTCCTAATTTGTGGAAATCTAATTCAACTATATTAAGTTGTGTTCATTTAAATTAGTTCCAACTAGTGGAAGGTAAGTTGTGTAGTGTGACTTTAGACTAACTCAATGATCATCCAATTAGCTGATCAATCAACCTAAAATAGATAATGCATGTAGAGAATTCAAGTTACCTAGTTGAGGTGGATGTTTCAAGGCAATGTAACATCAGTTGTAGACTATTCTTAAGTGTACAGGTGTTGCATGCAGTTAGATGATCAACCTTGGGAATTTTGCAGTCAACTGGAGGAAAATTCCTAATTAATAGGGCCCTAATTCCTCAGGAATTGCGAAAGAAAATAGGGGCTTAAGCAGATGCAAAATTTGACTATGTCTGGGTCAGAGCTTCTTAGTGAGCAGAGAGATAGGTTATTCACTTTTAGGTTGTGCTCAATTGAGCAAAGCAATTGTAATACATCTCTATTCATTAGATTAATGCAAGCAGGCATTGGGGTTTTTAGTAGATTGCTTTCTCAGGAAAAATATTGTGTGCATGTGTGTTATTTCTCATTACTTGTTTACGATTGATGTTCTAAATTGTGAATTACTTTTTACAAAGCAATAGAGTAGGTTTGCATCTTGTGATTGTGATTAAAATTTCATGAGTAGTTGAAAATATACATAATAATTTCTACATGGTATTAGAGCAGGATTCACATTAGAGCAGGAATTTCGAAGTTGTTTCTCAAGAGGTTCAAATTTGCAGTTCACCATAGTAGGATCTCTTCAGAGTTGGGAAGATGACCTTCAACAAGTTGAGGTTAGAGTTTTCCTTGAAAGGAAGCTCTAATTTCATCGCATGGAGGCGATATTGGATGATAATGGATTTCTAGAATACATCAATAGATATGTTGCAAAACCAGTGGAATTTGATGCCCAAAACATCACCCAATAGAATAAGGATGTAGCCAGGGTGAGGATAATAATATTGGAGGGAGTGTGGGACCATATTGTCACTAATCTCCATGGGAAAGAAACTCCTTATGCAATGTGGCAGGAAATGAAATATCTATTCGAGAATATCAATGACCACAGGAGACTGGCGCTCAAGGATAAACTTTGAAATATTAAGATGCAGAAGAATGACACTATTCAACAATATCTAAGCAGGTTCACACAAGTTCGTGATGAGCTTGCAGGATTTGGTGTTACTATTTCAGATGGTGATTTGGTAAGCCTAGCCCTTCTGGGCCTTCCCAAGAGTTGGCATAGCTACCTAGATTTGGTGAACAAGAGAGAGAAACTACCAAATTGGGAATGCTTATGGTCCCATTTGGTACAGGAGGAAATAAGGTGGAATACCAGAGATGGAAACTATTCCAAAGAAGAGGAAGAGGAATTATCTCTAGTCAGCAAATGAATGAATGTTAAGGGAAAGAAGTCCCAAGGTGAGGTTGAATCCAGCTAAGAAGGCAAGAAGAAAGACTTGTCCAAAATTAAATGCTTCAATTGTCATGAATTTGGGCACTGTGCTACAAAGTGTCCACACAAAAAGTCTAGAAAGATGGAGTCTGCAGGAGGAGCAGGAAGTGAAGCTTTGGCTTCACATTTCAAGCTTGACTTCACCCTTATCGCATGCATGGCCAACACAATGATGGGGAGTGTTTGGTACTTAGACTGTGGTGCAACATGACAGGGTGTAGAGTTTTTTTCAGTGACCTGGAGGAGAAAGATCTTCAGAAGAATATTGAGTTTGGGGATGAAGGAGGGTACAGTGCAATTGGGATTGGTACAATCACCTTTCAGATGGAGGCATGATCCCCTCTTTGACTAAAGAATGTCATGTTCGTTCCAAGTCTAATGAACACTCTCATCTTAGTAGTAGTTTTGGAAGACCATGATCACGATGTGCAAAGGAAAGGCATTCCTGAGACACATAGCCCCGAGATAGGTGAAGCAGATCAGGGTTTGAGTTAAGAACATGTATTCACTTGAGGTAGAAGGTGCATGCATAACCTTGAGGAGAAAGGCAGAGACTAGAGATGTGGGGGTTGAGAGGGAGCATGTTAGACCTCTCAAAATGGAGCCTCAGAATGAGCCTTGAGAAGTTATGGAGCAATGGAGATGAAAAGAGGAGGCAAAGTGGAGATATCCACTAAAGAATAGACCTCCAATAGGGGGAGAGTTTTAGCACAGTGGGTAGAGGGAGCACATGCAACTATACCTCTAGGAGTGAGGTGGATTTATATAGATCCTTAGTCCAAGAGTTGTAAAAATTTGGGCAGGGTCCATTGAGGCATTCTCCTCATGCATCATTACCTTGCTACAGGGGCCCATAGTATTAAGTAGTAGGAGGATCCATGTCAATCAGATACTAATGAGTGCAGAGGAGTGTTGATAGCAGAACATGAGGCTCAATAGTAGAGTCAGCAGCAACACAATTGATTCAATATTTTTTTTATGCTTCTAAGTTACAGATGTTGCAGTAGCAGCAACAATAGTGAGAGGTGTTGCATACAGTACATTTCATAGGTACAGGATGAGGGTGGTTGATAATACCTTTCTTGTTGAGAGAGTGTTGAACAATGCAGCAAGAAATTCTTAATTTGATTTTTCCTTGATTAAATTGAGAAAAATCGAATTTCCAAATTAGCAGAAATCTTGGAGGTAATTAACTGAAGTGCCATGGCACTTTTCACTTAGTAACGTAGTTAATTCGAGTTGGAGGGCTTCAGTTCAGTTAAGCATGAGCGATTTTTTATTTGTAGCAATCTAATTTAGTTATATTAAGTTGTGTTCAATTAAACTAGTTCCAATTGTTGGAAGAACTAATCGAAGGCTAGTTGTGTAGTGTGACTTCAATGTAACTCCGTGATCATCCAGTTAATTAATCAATCAACCCAAAATAGTTAATGCATGCAGAAAATTCGAGTTACCTAGTTGAGGTGGATATTACAAGGGAGTGTAACATCAGTTGTAGAACATTCTTGAGTGTACAAGTGTTGAATGCAGTCAGATGATCAACCTTGGGAATTGCACAGTCAATTGGAGAAAAAATCCTAATTAATAGGGGCCTAATTCCTCAGGAATTACGCAAGAAAATAAGGGCTCAAGAAGAGGCATAAATTGACTAAGTATGGGTCAGAGCTTCTCAGTGAGAAAAGAGATAGTTTATTCACTTACAGGTTGTGCTCAGTTGAGCAAAGCAATTGTAATACATCTCTATTCATCATATTAATGCAAGCAGACATTGGGGTTTTTAGTAGATTGTTTTCCTTGGGAAAAATATTGCGTGCATGTGTGTTATGTCTCATTGCATGTGTGTGATTGATGTTCTAGATAGTGAATTACTTTCCACAGAGCAGTAGAGTAGGTTTGTGTCTTGTGATTTTGATTGAAACTTCATGAGCAGTTGCAAATCTACATCATAATTTCTACAATAACCTAAATAGGATGGCATCGTCAAAAAATTGTTGATGGGAGATCGGCAGATCATCCCCATATAAATAGAGACCATATATATGTCCCAATTCACATGCTTTCTTAAACATTCTCCTAAGTCCTTCCATTGCTAAAATAAAAAGGAATAGAGATAAAGGATTACCTTGCCTTAGCCCTCTAGAAGGGTTAAAAGTGGGAGAAGGTGAACCATTGGTCAAGATAAAAAAAAACACAGATGATATAAGAGACGACACCCATAATATCCATTGCTCTAAAAATCCATAAGCTCGAAGAACCTAGAACAAGTAGGTCCAACTTATTTTATCATTAGCCTTAGATAAGTCAAACTTAATAATCATACCTAGATGTTTTGACACCCTTGGTGAATGGATGATTTCTTGCACTGCAATAATGTCATCCCTCCACAAAGACAGATTGTTTGGGAGATACTAAAAGTGGAAGCAGTGGTTTCAATTGATTGACAATTACTATTGAGATAATTTTGTAGAACACATTGCAAAGAGAAATAGGTCGAAAACCATTAGAGCTCTCTGAAAGAGATGCTTTTAGAAAAAGTGTGAAGAAATTTGTATTAAGTGTTGGATGAATAGATCTAGTCTATCTTGACTCTTCAACTAGCTCATGGATCTCGTTACCTAGGAAAACCCCAACACGCCTGAAAGAAATATGTTGTGAATCCATCAAGCCCTAGAACCTTATTCTTAGACATATTCATAAACACCATTTCTACCTCTAGAAAGGGTATTGGTCTCATCAAGGCGATATTTTTGTCATGGTTTGGTATCCTTGGAATATGTTGTAGAATTTTATTCATAGCTAGTTGTCTCCTGGAGGAATTCTCTGTTAAAATATCTTTAAAATAACTTACCAATTCCTCTTAAAGTTCTTGGTGTTGCAACTTCCTTTCCCCATCCTCACCAATAATAGAGAAAATTATATTATTATGGCATCGTTGAATCATGGAATTATGGTAAAAATTTGAATTATGTTCCCCTCCCTTGAGCCACTATACCCTCGATTTATGCTTCTAGAGAGTCTCCTCTTGTTGTCTTCTTTAAGTTGTGAAGAGTCATCACCTCTGCTATTGCCAGCTCCGAATTTCTACCTTCAAGGATGATATGTTTTTGTATCCTTGACATTTGCCCTTCCAAGGATTTCTTATCCTAAAAAATATTACCAAAAGCATGCTTGTTCCGCTACTTAATTCTAATATTCAATTAGTTTAAGTTGGAAGGTATGCATTTTATTGTTACCTCAAACTTCAATTTCTAGCCACCAAATGTTTAATAAGTCCATAAAACTGCTAGTATGAAGCCAAAAACTTTCAAAATGGAACAGTCGATTGAGTGGGGCTTCCTTCAAGTCTAATTCCAGTCTAATGGGCTAATGGTCAGACCCCATGCATGGCGAAATTGTAACTTCGACAAATATATCCTTTTGTAAATCTTCGTTTGATAGCAGAAAATGACCCAAATGACTAGCCATTTGATGTGTTCCTCCTTGACGATTACTCCATGTGAACAGACCAATAATGGTCAGGATGTCTACAAGTTGCAACATCTCTATATACTAATCAAATACAATAGATTCTTGGTCCAACCTACGCACTCTTCCATTTTTCTCTGTTAACGATAGTATAAGATTGAAATCATCACTGACCACCCATAAGGAATCCTCAATCGTTTTTTTAATCACCATAAGTTGTTGCAAAAAGCGTATCTTATCCCCTACATAGGAAGGACCATAAACTACTATTAAAAACACAAACTCTTTCGTCCTGACATATCTAAATTTTCATGTCACGACTTGAGTAGTGGCCATCTAGTCCTGAAAAATTATCTCATTTGAATTCCACCAAAAATCCAAACCTCCCACATTGCCCCTAGCATCCAGAGACATTGATTTACAACCTTTCCAACAATTAGTTGCAATTTGGCTCATTTTTTCCCCTGCTATTTTTGTTTCTTGTAAAATGACAATTGCCAGATTCTTTGTTTTGATCTTATCTCTGAGATGACGTTGCTTCCCCCTACTATTAAGCCCCCTTATGTTTCATGAGAACATTCTCATGATGAAGGATTGGGTCGAGGAGGTAGTATTTCTGGTAAAGCCATTTCTTGACCAGAACTAACTAAAGTTTCTCCTACATTTTTCCTTGCTTCCTTCTTAGGCTTGTTCACCTTTATTTTTGGTTCTTTTGCGAGGATTTCCTCCCCCTTCTCCTTGAAGGCTTGAAAATATCGTGCTCCTTGGTCTGTTCCTACAGAGTGTTGTCCTTTCATTTTCTAGCTTTGGTAAGTGTTAGCATAAATCTCTTGATTTTCCTTGGATAAATCCCCCATATCTTGTTGGGCCCATTCATTCATCATGGAAACCAATACCTTCTCCTCATTTAAGAGTTCAGTCGGGTATTTCTTTAGCAAAAGGGAAACTTCCTCAAAACCTGGTAAAGCAAAGAAATCAAATCCTCCTTGTTGACTATCCTCCTCGTCCAATTTATGTTTTAGGGCTTGTTTTCGGGGGGTAATTTTGTAGATGGATCAACCATTTGAGTGTCCTCTATTTGGTAAAAATCTTCCTCCATGGCCTCCAGTACATAAAAGGAATTATTATCTTCCACTACCTTGGAAGTTTCGATTCTTCTGGTTACATCTCCTTGTAGTGACCTTAGTAAAATCATCATTTCCCATCGGATTCCCTATTTCTTGCTATTTCTATTTCAACAAACAATCCCTTATCAAATGGGCATGCTCATGGTAGAAGCGACATCTAAACAGAACATGTTCATAGTCGATGGGTTGGTTCCATATCTCACCCTGATAATCTAACTCTATGGATCCTGGTAACGGCTAAGAGATATTCATGTACACACATAACTAAGCATAGGACATATTTTTCCCCCTTTTGGTAACATTAGAGACTTTGACAAAATTCCTTAGTACTTGTTCTATAACTTCTAGAATTTCTGGTATCTAAAAATCAACTGGAAGTGAGTATAATCTAACCCAGACCGGTGCTGCTATGAACTCCTCCTTGTCAAGGTTAAAACAAGCTTCCCAATGTCTGATACAGAGGCCTGCATTATTGTAGAAATATGGCCCTCCCTCAAAGATTCAGGCTTTATCTTTGAGATTTGATCCCAAAAAAAATATTTTCTTTGTGATGCCTTAAAGAATTACATATTAAGCTTGCATTTAACCATGAAATTACAAGTGCATAAAGAAGAGGAAGAGAAGAATAGCAAGTCACACATAGAAGACACATGATTGATATCAAAGTACATCTAGGAGGGACTACGTCTCCGTGACCTACTCAAATTAGTGGGGAGGACCTGTTTTCATGAGATGGAAAAATAATGAAAGTACATCAAAAGTCAAAATGACGACCTTATAGCTCCAAAATTGAAGAAGCCTAAAAATTGCAGATCTCTAATGGAGAAACGGACAACACTGTTGAGTTCATGGCATTGAGAAATGTTGAAACCATATAAAATTTGTTGAAAACTAACAAAGTGAAAATCTGGCCCCTTGGAGAAATTGCTCAGATCATGGTTGTGACCTCCTCTCTGCATTGCTCAGTGTTCCACCTACATAGAAACCTGTGCCTGCTCTTGGTCTCTTCCTGGTGCACTATGCAAAAGGGTTGATATATTTCTTGGTGGGAAAAATACCCAATGAGGGTGGTTGGGTGCAATGGCTAATTAAAAATTTCGTTGAGGAGGGGTTGGGTGGTCAAACTCCGCCCCTCCCATTTTTAATACCTGATTGGTTTATTGTTTTGAACTATGGGGCGGTGGGTCCACTATTTTGGTGGCTCGCAACCCTTTTCCCACCGGCATTTATTGTGTATATAGGAGGTGGAGAGGGCGGCGGGGTTGACAGCCCACGGCCCCACCATTAATGTAACGTTAGTTTAGTGGGCTCCGGGGGGTGGCAGGGTCATGGCCGCCCACCCCTTAATTAAAATTTTTTTGTTTCGATGGTTGAGGGAGGGCCGGCGGGGGTCATGGCCCATCGGCCCATAATTTTTGTTTTTTTGTTTTTATACATTGGATATGGGGGTTGGCCGGGTTGGTGGCCCGCCACCCCAAAAATATATATTTTTTGTTTTATAAAAAGTCCATGGCCATTTTTGAAAAATCAAAAAATGACCGAAGGAGACAATTTAACCAGGCCACAAATTCGCCTAAAATCTGACCCAGGTTGGCCGGAATCCGGTGGTTGGATTTGTCCAAATTGTTTCCTCCTTAAGCTTGCCTAGTCACCCAATTCAACCCTGAACTTTGACTGCTCCTAACTTTTGCTTACAGACTCAGTTTGACGAACTGTTTGCACCACTGTGATCACAACGACGAGATCTTCAACATGAACCTGGTTCAAGCACAATCCAAGAACTTTTATTTTTGATCCTTCTTGAGCCCTCTTGGGCTTATGCATGTGTCTGGAGCCACCTGGATCAATCCTCCCAACTGAGGAGCTTTTGGACCCCAAAAGCATTTACATTTAGCACACTGTTTGTGTCCTTTTCAATCCACACTTTCAATCACCTGCATGCAAAACTAGTACATTCTTTGCAATCATGCTCACCACACATGACTTAACAACCCTTTCGTGCCAAGAGTTTATAGCACACACTCCTTGGCCAAGGATTACATACAAAGTAATCAATACCTCAACTACTAATAAAGAAAGGCCAAAATATCATTGTTGCATTTTGAAGTGGTAGGGAACACACCATAACTTTTACATTTACTTGCAACATATGATTTACAATGGTGGCCATAACAAACTACTACCTTAAAAAAAACCAACTTGAGAAAGCAAACCACCATGAATGGGTGGATTCATTTGTTGAACATGTTCACCTTTCGGCTCGTCTAGCGATGTTTCCAGAGCATGGAGCATTGAACATGCGGTTTGTCGGTGTCCCTCTTTGTTGCAATGACTAAAACGATTCTTTTTCCTCCAAACTTTTGAGGCTGCCTTGGGGTGCTTTCCCTTGGTGTTCCTTCGATAAGTGTTCATGGGGCCCTAACTATTGTTGGACTATGAGGAGGGAATTTCATTGTCTTTCATTTGCTGGTTACTAGATGTATTGTAGCTTTCTCCCATTTCCTTTCTGGCATATCTGAGTCTTGCCTGATGCGGAAATTCCTCAACTTCAATGGGATTTACGATGCCTTGGCCTTTGATTCCGAGGCCCTTTCCCTGATACCCCATCTTCGTCAATAGTTTAGATCCAATCCCTGTAGTGTGTTTTTCAAAAGCAGCGAATTCATCATCATGAAAATCATATGAAATCGGGGAATCACTTTTTACCTTTAGATAGCGATGCTGCAGCTTTTCCAAGGCCTCATCCTTGGCTTGCAACTGGTGTAGTAATATTTGTTTTTCTTCCCTTGCCTCCTACAGGATCCTCCTTAGCTCATGATTCTCTACTTGGATGCAGTGATTGATCTCCTCAAGTTCTTGGAGTCCTGCTGCGAGGAGTGCCCTTTTCATTATGTCTGTTGAAATCCTTGATTCATGGTTGGAATCAGACTCCAAATCTATGGGTCCTCCTGCTATGATCCCAAGGGATGCAAACTTTGTTTCATCACCGGATTTGGACCCCAAGTCAATGGGCCCACCTCATGCAAATCTCGTAGATGTGACCTTCTCATCTTCCTTTGACTTGGAATCTTGGTTTTGCTGCACAGTGGTGATGACCTTCTACTTCCCCTTTTGGTCATTCCTTTCAGGTCTCAGCTCAAGGTGCAGCTTCCAACAATTTTCTTCGTCATGCCCCTCTTTCTCACAATTTGTACAAGAGGCTTTTGCTCCCCTTCTCTTGGCTGCTGCGGTTCTCTTTAGGTGGTCATCTCATTCATGTGTTCCCCTGTTTTCCAGATGAATGGCCTTTACACTGGCAGAGTCAATGGTAGTAGGTTCAAACAATAATAATGAATGTCTAATGTAACTATGTAATGATCCAATATACTTAGTTACTACTTTAGGTGAGTCAAGTGCAATGCCCAAATTAAGTGCTTGTTTTCTAAACTCCTCGGTAAAGCTTTGAACATTCTGACCTTTGCCTTGCCTTAAGTATTTCCAATCCATTAAGGCTTTTTGTTTATAACCCTAGGGATAAAAGTGTTCTTTTAATGCAGAAATGAAACTAGGCCATGAGGAAAGAAGATTACCCACACTCTTACTGCTTCAAAATTTTCTCTCCCACCAGATGAGAGCGGTGCCACTCAGCCGAAGAAAGGCCAATTAAATATGTGCCTCGTCCTCTGTGATCTGCTGAATCCTGCAGTAGATCTCAATCTACCTAATCCAGTTATTAAGCTTTTCCGAATTACTTTCACCATTATACATGGGAAGATCAAATTTGACATCTAATTTAAAGAAATGTTTCTTAGATGCGCCCCTTGAATTTCTATGATGATGGTAATGAGAGGAAGAATAACTTTCACTCGTGGAAGGAGAAGGAGGTGGATCTCCTCCATCATCTCCATGCACTAAACCTTGTTCTTCTGGAACTTTTTCCCCTGCACTCTCAAGTTTTTCAAGTCTTGAGAACATCTTCTCAACACGATCTGCCATCGTGTAGAAAGCCTTGCGGAAGTTTACCTTCTTTTCATATCGAACATCATTCTCCTCACCCATGTTTCTCCTTCAACGTGCACGTCCCACTTCGGGATCGAAAGACTTTAGTTTCCCTTCAACTCTTCAGAGCCTATTTCTTGTTAGCATACAAACATGCAATTCACATCTACAAGGACCACTCTGATACCACTTGATCCCAAAAAAAAACTTTCCTTGTGATGCCTTAAAGAATTACATGTTAAGCTTGCATTTAACCATGAAATTACAAGTGCATAAAGAAGAGGAAGAGAAGAATAGAAAGTCACGCATAGAAGACACATGATTGATATCAGATTTCATCCAGGAAGGACTATGTCTCTGGGCCCTACTCAAATTAGTGGGGAGGCCTTGTTTTCATTAGATGGCAAAATAATGAAAGTACATCAAAAGTCAAAATGACGACCATATACCTCCAAAATTGAAGAAGCCTAAAAAGTGAAGATCTTTGATGGAGAAACGGACAGCATCGTTGAGTTCGTGGCATTGAGAAATGCTGAAACCATATAAAATTTGTTGAAAACTGACAAAGTGAAAATCTAGCCTCCTGGAGAAATTGCTCAAATCATGGTTCCAACCCCCTCTCTGCACTTCTCAGGGTTCCACCTGCATAGAAATTTGTGCCCTCTCCTGGCCTTCTCCTGGCGCACTATGCAAAAAGGCTGATATATTTCTTGGTGGGCGAATTACCCAATGAGGGCTGTTGGGCACAATGGCTAATTAAAAATTTCATTGAGGAGGGGTCGGGTGGTCAAACCCCGCCCCTCCCATTTTTAATACCTGATTGGTTTATTGTTTTAAATTGTGGGGCGACGGGTCCACTATTTTGGTGGCCGACACCCCTTTTCCCGCTGGCATTTTTTGTGTATATGGGAGGTGGAGAGGGCAGCGAGGTTGATAGCCCACGCCCCCACCATTAATGTAACGTTCATTGACTGGGCTTCGAGAGTGGCGGGGTCATGGCCGCCCACCCCTTAATTAAATGTTTTTTCATTGTGGTGGTTGAGGGAGGGCTAGCGGGGGTCATGGCCCTTCGACCCATAATTTTTTCTTTTGTTTTTGTTTTTATACATTGGATATGGGGGGTGGCGAGGTTGTTTTTCAAGTCTTGAGAACATCTTCTCAACACGATCTGCCATCGTGTAGAAAGCCTTGCGGAAGTTTACCTTCTTTTCATATCGAACATCATTCTCCTCACCCATGTTTCTCCTTCAACGTGCACGTCCCACTTCGGGATCGAAAGACTTTAGTTTCCCTTCAACTCTTCGGAGCCTATTTCTTGTTAGCATACAAACATGCAATTCACATCTACAAGGACCACTCTGATACCACTTGATCCCAAAAAACAACTTTCCTTGTGATGCCTTAAAGAATTACATTTTAAGCTTGCATTTAACCATGAAATTACAAGTGCATAAAGAAGAGGAAGAGAAGAATAGAAAGTCACGCATAGAAGACACATGATTGATATCAGATTTCATCCAGGAGGGACTATGTCTCTGGGCCCTACTCGAATTAGTGGGGAGGCCTTGTTTTCATTAGATGGCAAAATAACGAAAGTACATCAAAAGTCAAAATGACGACCATATACCTCCAAAATTGAAGAAGCCTAAAAAGTGAAGATCTTTGATGGAGAAATGGACAGCATCGTTGAGTTCGTGGCATTGAGAAATGCTGAAACCATATAAAATTTGTCGAAAACTGACAAAGTGAAAATCTAGCCTCCTGGAGAAATTGCTCAAATCATGGTTCCAACCCCCTCTCTGCACTTCTCAGGGTTCCACCTGCATAGAAATTTGTGCCCTCTCCTGGCCTTCTCCTGGCACACTATGCAAAAAGGCTGATATATTTCTTGGTGGGCGAATTACCCAATGAGGGCTGTTGGGCACAATGGCTAATTAAAAATTTCGTTGAGGAGGGGTCGGGTGGTCAAACCCCGCCCCTCCCATTTTTAATACCTGATTGGTTTATTGTTTTAAACCGTGGGGCGACGGGTCCACTATTTTGGTGGCCGGCACCCCTTTTCCCGCTGGCATTTTTTGTGTATATGGGAGGTGGAGAGGGCAGCGAGGTTGACAACCCACGCCCCCACCATTAATGTAACGTTCATTGAGTGGGCTTTGGGAGTGGCGGGGTCATGGCCGCCCACCCCTTAATTAAATGTTTTTTCATTGTGGTGGTTGAGGGAAGGCCAGCGGGGATCATGGCCCTTCGACCCATAATTTTTTCTTTTGTTTTTGTTTTTATACATTGGATATGGGGGGTGGCGAGGTTGTTGGCCTGCCACCCCAAAAATATATATTTTTTGTTTTATAAAAAGTCCATGGCCATTTTTGAAAAATCGGAAAATGACCGAAGGAGACAATTTAAACAGGCCATAAATTCACCCGAAATCTGGCCCAGGTTGGCCGGAATCTGGTAGCTGGATTTGTCCAAATTGCTACCTCCTTAAGCCTGCCTAGTCACCCAAGTCAACCCTGAAATTTGACTGCTCCTAACTTTCACATACGGACTCGGTTTGATGAACCCTTCACACCACTGTGATCACGATGACGACATATTCAACACGAACCTAGTTCGAGCACAATCCAAGCACTTTTATTTTTTACCCTTCTTGAGCCCTCTTGGACTTCTACATGTGTTTGGAGCCACCTAAACAAGTGCTGCTATGAAATCCTCCTTGTTAGGGTTAAAATAAGCTTCCCAATGTCTGATATAGAGGCCTGCATTATTGTATAAATATGGCCCTCCCTCAAAGATTCGGGCTTTATCTTTGAGATTGGAGAATATGACTGTGAAAAAACCTTTTGGCCCTAGTCACAAATCTACTTCTCCTTTAGGTTGCCAAATTTGTTGGATCCAACATTCTAGTTCCTTTTCCATGGACCAACTCCCTATGAATTTGCAGATAAAAATACGATCTCTCATGTGCTTCCTATGATCATCTAGACATCTCATTGCGATCACAAATCTAGGGTTTTTAGAGGCCTTAGGGATATAGTGACCCCCACAAGTCCATTTTCCATTCATCACCTAAAACAAGAAATTATGTAAAGCCTGAGGATCTCCCTTCAGGTTCTAGTCCTTCTTCACTAGCAAAGTTCCTACTAGTGAGGGCACCTCAGAAGGAGGGGTGGCCTCTCTTGCCCTTGTATTCATCCTTTGTACAACATTTTCCAACATTCTCTCAGAAGTCTGTAGAATCTTGTGTCATAAGAGGAAGAAAGAACAAACCCTAACCCTGCAACAAGGATCTCAGAGACCCAAAATCGAACTTTGGCCTAGTTGTAGACGCATATTTCATAATGCTAAAAATATTTTAGCAAAACTCCTACATATATATCTATTTTTTACCTCGGAAGAAATATATGAGTATCATCAGGTGTAAAAGAGTTGGTTTGTGTGTAGTTTATACTTTATAGGGTTAACAGTGGAAGCCATTTGTGGGGCTATATTGTTTGTCTTAAAGGACATATGCTATGTTTTCGAGATACAAGATTCAAACTCTCTCATAATCCTGATGACCTTGACAACATCGACATTGTCTAAATATGTTGAGTTTTGGAGCTTTTGAGTCTCTCATAATCCTTATGACAACATCAAGTTTTGGAGCTTTCAAGTCTCTCATAATCGTGATGACAACATCATCTTAGGCATTGCCTAAATATGCTAAGTTTGGAGCTTTTGAGTTTTTTGTGGGAATTTGGGGAATTTTTTTTGGGCCAAATTTTAATTTTTATTGTTTAAAATAGGTTTTTCACTGCATATATAGATTCAGTACTTTGAAGAACTCTTGGAGCACTAAAATTATGGAGAGTTTACAACTCAAATTTGTGATTCCAAGAAATCCCTATGAGATTTTAGACAAATTATACCAAAATATATACTGAAAAAAATTCTATAACTCAAAACAAATAAACTACAGCCAAATCTTACCTGCATAGCAGCGAGAATGATAAAAAGCGCTAATGTAAACAAATTATAACCTTGTTTTTTATCCAATCATAGCCAACAAAAATGATTTTTGTGAGTTTGTAAGTTGTTCACTGGAGTACAGTCTATATGTTCACATAGTTGGCGCCACTTATATAGCGAAGGACAAGCCTAGAGGGATTTAATATGACTTCTTGACAAATTGTTTAAGACTCTCATGCTCTGTATGAATCAATCATGGAAAAATCCAAATGGAAGCTTGGGTTGCAAAAGCCAAATGGCTTCATATGATATAGAAATCAATGCAATTTCTTTAACATTCACGTGTCTCTCCTGATTGGTTCTATACCAAGAATTATGCATAGCCTTACCAAAATGAGCCTAATAAATGGTATTTTGTCATAGTCTCTGTTATCATTTTTCAAAAGGTATAGTAAGCACATAGTTCAGTTATATATAGTTTGCAAAAAGGCTTTCATATAATTATTATGTTACAGCACAATCACTAAGAGTGTAGTTCTCTTGGAAATTTCAGTTTGTTCTAGAGTAATATCCTTCATAGGGTAGTTAAGATTTGAAGTTAGCTTTAATATATATATATATATATATATATATTATATATATATATATTATTTGTAATATAACTATATGGAGAAAACAAGAATGGATTCGTTAAGAATTATATTTTTGTAGATTTGATCATTTATTGAGTTTAAAGATAGATTGTTGAGAAATGTAATTTGAGGTTCAATGTGAACTTGCAAGATTAGTGATTGTTCGCGGGATGTGGGAAAAATTCTATTTTCTAATCCAAAAAACACACAATTTCCCACATTTTTTTATGCAATAAACACATTCATAGTTTCCTTACCACCAAGGATAAAACTAACACTAATTGGAATATTTCGGTTTGACCTCTCTTGAATATTGGAACCTAAAATTTAACAAGTTGTTTTCTTTACATTCTTGGAACAAGAAAGAAGTTGCCCTGAATTATTTTGTTATTGTAAAATTCAAATGAGAGAGGAAACAGTTAAAAATACAAAAAGAAGAATTCTGAGAGACATGGGACAGTAGAAAAATAGAGCTACTATAAACCAGCCATGAAGCTACTATACCATAGATAAACCGGCCATGAAAATTAGCCTTTGGACCTGGTAAAAGGCCAAAAGACAGGGAATGTTAAGAAGTTTTGAGATATCAGTTTGGACTTTATTTTATGTACACAATGAAACGAGAGGTAGGAACTTCTTGTCTACTATGTAGTAGAGAAGGCATTAGGGGATTTTTGAGGTCTAAAATGGGTCTCCTAAGAAAAATGTACAACCAAATTAAACTTTATAAGAACTAATAAGATTCAAGATTATGATGTCAACCATGGGGATGATTCACCATTTTTGGAGTAAAAAAGTACAAAGATTAAAAAATAATAAAATAATAAAACTACTTTTTCAACTAGTATTTTCAACTTATCTCCCTAAGTTTTTACTCAAATTTCAAGCATGAGTACTTTTGAATGCAAAATTTAATTCCTTATCCAAGGAGTACCCATGTTGCATATTTTCGATGGACCCTACTACACGAAAAACGAGAAATACATGAAAAAACGTGATTGCAATCACGTTTTTCATGTATTTCCCATTTTTCGTGTAGCAGAGTCCATTGAAAGTATGTAACATGAGTACTCCTTAGATGAGGAATCAAATTATGCATCCAAAAAGTGTTTCGTCTTGAAATTTGAGTAAACCCATATGGAGATAAGTTGGAAATACGAGTTGAAAAAATAGTTTTGTCTTTTTTCCCTCTAAAATTTGATGATGTAATTTAATCTTATTTTATTATTTCCATTATTATTTTATAATTTCCTTACAAGACCCATTTTAGACTTCAAAAAATCCCATAATGAAAAATTCTTTAGAAAAATGTTTTTGTCCTACTTCTAGTGGTATCATAGCCTGGCTAGGAAATGATTTCCACAAGAAGTCACCTACTATTGAGTCTGTTGGGTTGATCTCAACTGGTTACTTATTCTACCAAAATTCACACATAAATCTTTCAACGTTGTTCCAAAAACTTATTTATAAATATAAGAATTTAAAATTTGTATAGCTATGGAAATGCCATTTATGTTTTGCGCCTTTTAATGGTTATCTCTGTTGAAGATGATTGTAGGGAAATATTCCTATAGATTATTTCCTGTATTCTAGGATGTAAGACAGAATTAGGAAGATTCAAACTAGTTTTTTTTTGGTTAAGTGTTGGCTAGATAAATCGATCTTGTGGATAAGACCGATCTCCCTAGTATCAGAAGATAGTCTAGCAACAAACAGACAAACAAATCTATCTTTATCTAGACATATGCGATTTATAAATAAATACTATAAAGGTGTTAAGACCCTACCTTAAATCCAATGCTTGTTCGTAGTAGTCATCCTTCAATCGTTTGAAAGAGTTACCTTTAAGGACCTGTAATCACAAACAAGCAAACATTAAATAACACCTACATAGCAAATATCATAAATCATGTCTATTATGTTGATCAAGGAATCCATAAAATAAACCATGAATCAACAACTTATTGAGAAAAACAAATATATTTGTATTAACTTTGAAGCAGAAGAACCTTATAACCTTTCCAGCGTTGATGTTGAACAAGTTCTTCCTGGGGTCCGAAACAGGAATTTCCTTTACTTTGACAAGCCTTGCACTCTTCCAAATGAGATTTTAGAGGTATGTAATCTCTCCTCATAAAAACTCAACTAAAGAAGACTAAGTTCGAGCAGCATTTCACCTCAAAAATATTCAATTTCCAACCCCCCAAGTAACTAGCTCAATGCTTCTTTTTATAGTGCAGAGGAGGAGGTTACAAGTCCACCTATGAAGGGATAGAACCCTCCTTCAAAGGGATAAGCTCCTCACATCAAGGTGTTAGCTCCTTAAGGTATGGGATGCATGAACCTTAAGAGAGCGAACTTGCCACCTCAATATTCCTTCCAAAAGCTTCTAGAAATGACTGAAAGTGAGTTTTTTAGAATATACTTGTGCCTTTTTAACTTTTACAGGGGTCCGAACCTTTAACACAGAGACAGAGCGGTCAAGTGTGCAGGAGACATGACCATTAGGTGTGGGACCGCAGGTAATACAAAGAGAAAGTGCAAAACCATAGTTTTAAATACTTTGAGGGCTTTTCTCTTACTTTCAAGGCTTGATATGAGGAATTGATACTTCAGACATGCAGAGGGGGAAGTATGAGTGGTAATGAACTCACACAGATAGCAGAATGTTAAGGTGACAATTTTTTGTGCAATAGATTGCCCCCTAAAGTGCGAAGTCTGTAATAGATGAAGATAGAGTCTATCATTTATGAAGAGTGAAGTACTTTATCATTTCAAGGATCATCCTGTGGACACCCCAGTCGGAACCTGTAAAAACATTCAATGCAAAATATATATATGTAGACATATCATCGCTGAGGTAGGCATTCCCATGCTCAAATCAAAACTGACTAGAAAACTAACTAAACTGTTGTGTTACAGGAATGACTTTGTAATACATCATGAGTATAGACATATGTAGACACAGTATGGGTGCAGCCATCTATTTATGAATAGTCCACTGTACAATGAATAACAAAATTCCTCATGGCCTGGATGGTAGAAACTAGATCCAGGGTCTTGATTTCCACTTCCCGAACTAGTATGATTCTATCCATGTGAATGAATGTATCGAAGTCAAACATGGTAGAAACCACTTGGTTACCAATCAATGATGTGCATTGTTAACAAGTGTGAGAGAAACCACCAGTAATGTCAATGGCTCTTAAAGTACCCAGTATAATCCATGAAATGTGAATAAATGAGCTGAAGTCAAACATGTCATAGAATCATTCGATCAAAGGTCAATGATACAACCTATCGTCGAAGGCGAGAAACCTGCCATTAGAGCATGCATATTTCAAGGTACTGACGATTTCTATATCATCTTCCTAGATAATGAGTTGAAGTCGATAGAAAGTGATTCGTCATAGGTAAGCCCACAATATGAAATCATAGATCAATTTTTGAAGAAATATATTGGCAAGGACTGACTTAGGGATGGTCAAAATGGATGACAGATATATTGCAGATGAATGGTTTGTTTGAACTGTTCTCTTGAACACATAACGACGCTGCAGATGGTTTGGTGACAATTGACCCAAAGCTAATACCCAGAAACCGACTGAAGACTTTCAATATGGTTTGATTAACTATTAGGCAAAGGATTTTCCCAACCCAGGTGAACAAAAAGTGTCGTGTTCAAGAATGGTTGACGGCCTTTTACAAAACAAAGTGTAACAAACGGGTTCATTTTTCTCTCTTTTCCCCCACCATTTTCTGGCAAGTACCTCTTTATTTTTGACAAGCTTGAGGAGGATAACATTTGCTTGTTTATCAGCTCATCTTTTGGATGAGTCCAACTTAGTTTAAAATTCGAATCTAAGAAGGAGTGGTTCGTCCCTGCTTAAAATTGAACATTTCCTTTACTGTTAAATTTTAACGAGTCCAGTATAAGAAAAACTCAGTGTTTTTCAATTTTAGGGAGTCAGAAGAAAAACTTAAGAAAACTCCATGGGGGTCCTTTTTGTAAATTTGTGTCCCTCGAGCCCGAAAAAGTATAAAATAATACTCGAGAGAACCACTTGACCATTACGATTAAGGAGTACTTTTCATAATTAGTGGCCTCGATTCAAAAAAGTAGAAAAGTGATCGAAGACACGTCGTTTCGTAACCAGTATCAAACCTGAAACGACAAAAGTCCGGCAATATTTTCATGTTTATACGGTTAGAAAAGAGCTAAAAGTGGACTGCCTTTTTAATTCCATTTAACGAGTTAAAAAGGGAAAAACTCGGCAATCTTTTCATATTTTACGAGTCAGAAAAGAGCTTAAAGAAGACTCATCCTAGAGGAACGAGTGGTATAAAGGGTAGCAACTGGTTCCGGCAATGGTGGAATTGCTCAAAACATGTAATGGTTGAGAGGCTGGCTAACAAAACCACTCATCGCAGCGTTCCTTCAGGAAAGGAAAAACAACCAAGTGAAAGCATATGATTAGCCAAAGAGATGGTGGTGATGGAATGAAACAACCAAGGCTCATCAGCCGAATTTAGTGGATAAAAATGGCAATCACGAGATGTAAAATGGGTATGGGTTCATTTTTACACAAGCTTGAACCATGGAGAACTCTGCTTGGATTCGGTTTCATGTTTACACAAGCTTGAAATGAAAAACTATGCTTGTTATAAGTTCGCATGCCCCTAACATAATGATTCAAATCAAGGTACATGCCCCCCAAGCTTCATTGCATTCAACGAGGTAGATGGAATGAAGGTTCACTTTCAAGATCTTGGAAAGACTCAACTTGGATTTTACGAGATCTTAATCAAAGAATCGATTTGGAAAGGGAGTTGTTTCATTTTTTAATGAGGTTGACATAGGAAAAGAACTATCTTGATAACCCTTGTTTCATTTTTTAAACGAGTTTGACACAAGACAAGGAACTATGCTCCATGACCCTTGTTTCATTTTTTAACGAGCTTGACACAAGACAAAGAACTATGCTCACAACTCCTTGTTTCATTTTTTAACGAGATTAACACAAGACAAGGAACTATGCTCTAGACATTCGGTTTCATTTTTTAACGAGGTTGACACAGAAACAAACTATCCTCGAAACATCCGGTTTCATTTTTTAACGAGGTTGACACAAGAAAAAACTATCCTCGAAACATCCGGTTTCATTTTTTTAACGAGGTTGACACAAGAACCAACTATCCTCGAGCTTGATCGGGAATCCGAAAACGGCTGTACAGCCTGATATGCAATTTCAAAGGGACTCAAAGGCATCACGCCATCAAATTAATCCACCATAGAATCGAAAGGTACGATTCAAGGATCATCAAAAGTAACAGTATTCGATGAAATCATATGAATATTTGCAATAGAAGGCGATACGTTAAGGGGAGGGAAGGAAAAAGTTCCTAGTAAACCATAATCTTTAATCAAACCTATGCCAGCATTCTTGTAAGGGATAGTCATTTTACTGATGTGCTAAACACTATCCGTAGAGGCTGGGTCGGATGAGAAATAGGTCAGCTAGTCTATCGTAACGATCTTTCCGTTATGAGGAAACTTTATAAGCCGAAAGACTGATGAAACAATAACAGTCATAGCATAAGACCAACTGTGACCCAGTAGAAGGTTGTAATCTAGAGGGGCATCAACCACTTCCACATCTAGATTTACAGTTTTGCCTTCAACCCCTATAGGTAAATCCTGCAAAATACCAAAAGGATGGAACCCTCGGCCATCAAAAGCCTTTAGAATTGTCAGAGACTAATTGAGTGTGGGAGAAACAAGTGATCTCCAACATTGGATGGACATAATATATGTAGAATCCCCTTCATCAACCACAATCCGAAAGCAAGGTCTGTTTTTAACTAACACTAGAATCTGGAAAGTCGTTTGATGAGGTAGGCGGGGTGTACTATTCTCTAAATCGAAGATTATTAGGTTCGAATCCTGAATATCAACAGCTCCTATAGCAGACAATAGTAATTTATGTTGTGTTGGGCATGATTGCGGCACTTCCAAAGCTGACATTTCTGAAGGGGAAACAACTAAATCTTTAACAATGTTATAATTCTGAGTAGCTCTCGCATGTGGATTGAACGCTGATTTCCGAAATATACCTTTAGAAGGCCGTTTGATTACTAAGTTAGGGTTGGGTTTCTCGATCTGTAGCAGATCAGAACCATGAGGAGGTGTAGTTGATGTGTTTGAATTAGAAGATTTTGCTTCTTTACCATCAATAGGATTTTTACTACCATAATCTTGCAATCGCGTCACAATCTTGACATGAGACATCATCATAATGGGTTCTTCTGAGGCATTCGAAGAAGAAGCACCCACCTTACTATCTTGAGTAGGAAAAAGATCCTTCAAGACAACAGGTGTTTGAGAATCTTTAACGAATTTCGAAACCTCTGCTCTATGTGGGCATTCTTTAGTAAAATGATCATCATCGCAAATGAAACAAGGATAGCGAGGTTTGCATTTTTTGTCAGTAGATTCATTTTTATCCATTTTATCTTTTGAATTTTGTTTTTTTTTCTTCTTTCCCTTCTCTTTACTACCGGATTTGGTCGTAGACGAATCTACGACATGGATATCGGTAGAAACTTTAGTGGAAGAATCTCCTTTCAGGGAATTAGGTAAAGTTATTGTAGGAGAAGAATTCTTTGAAGATTTCTTCTTGCTTTTAATACTAGCTGAACCAATCATACCATTAGCAGCATGAGTCCCTGAAGGAGCTGCAGTTATTTGACCGCATTTTGGAAGATCAGGGATTTTTTCATGTAAAGTACCTGACTGCGTATAGACGAGGTCAAGGTACTGAGCCTGAGCAATGACTTGCTCTTCAGTGACAACTCCTCCTTTAGCTACATCTTCAGTGATTTTAGGTAACAATGATTTAATGAACCATTCTGCTAAAATTTGATTCGGAATGAAAACTTTCACTAAACGCCTTCTACGTTGCCATTCATGAATAGGATCAAAAATATAGGTGGAGGTGGATTGTTTTAGTGAAGTTAACAGTTCTGTGCCATTGTCATATCTGATAGGCAACTGAAAATGAGTTAAGAAAGTAGTGGCTAATTGATTGAAATTATTAAAAGAGGCTCGTGGTAACTCACTGTACCATTTGGCGGCAAGACCAATAAGAGTTCGTTGAAAAAGACGCAATCGAATTGAATCATCAATGATTGAATTAGATGCACACTAGAGGTGATAAGTCATAATGTGATTTGATGGATCCTCACCTGACCTACCCTTGACTTTCAGGATATCATTGGGAAACTTACTAGGCATTGGCAGCCAAAATGGAAGATAGTAAATTGGATCGTTCGTAATGCGTGACAAATCAGGTAAATCCAAATTTGCAATAAATGGTAACTGACAGTTAGGGTCGCAAAAACCTTGAGTAATGAGACCAGATCTAGGAGGAGGATATCCAAGATAACTTGGAATCAGATTTACATTAGGAACGTTATAACCTCTTGGAAAACCAGGATTAACCGGACTAAACTAAGGTTGTTGAGGCTGTTGATAAGTATAGCCAAGATACAGTTGATACTGATAAACTGGGTTTTGTACAGTAGGAACGAATTGATAGTGTCCCTAGTATGGTTGATAAGTGAATTGTGGTTGACTTGTAGCAATCGTACTTGGATCAGCTTGTCTTGCAGGCATTTGGACCAAAGTCTGAACTGTAGATCCTGATTGTGGCACAGAGGCTTGAGGAGTTTGCATTGATGCATGGATAGTAGAAACTGGAGCTACAGATACTCCAGAAATAGGTGTGGTAGGTTGAACAGAAGTTGCAGCAGTTGCAACAACAGTTTGAGGCGGAGTCTGAGGTGAGCTACGCCCAGGCTATTGAACTAAACCAGGTGCAGAGGTTTGAACAGTAGGTTGGATAGGTTGTTGGGTTGGACTAGAAACCAAAGGCTGTCTAGGTTGATTAGATAATTACACATTAGGTTGCATAGTCTATTGAGTTTGAGACGGATCCCACACCATATTCATTCCGGAGTATGGACCCATAAAAGGTTGTGCATATGGAGGACCATAACCTGGTTGAATGTAGGGCCGATAATTAAGCGGTACATTTCCAGCTCCTTGTAAAAATGATTGACTAGAAGGCGGTTGGAAACCTTGAGTTGGGTATTGACCTTGAGGTTGATAACCCTGAGGCACGTACTGAATTTGGGGTTGATAAGCATCATGAGGAATATACTGAGTCTGGGGTTGACTTTAGGGTATGTACTATCCTTGAGGTTGCCCCCCAGGTAGTAACTGACTACCTTGAGGTTGCCCCCCATGCAGTAATTGACTACCTTGGGGTTGAGGATTTCGAATACTACCAGACATCATAAGAATTTGCTCTGTGTTCAATGTTTGAGTTCCATTACTACCAGATGATAACTAATGTTCAGTCGGTCGAGGAGTTGCTCCTAAAAAAGTACCAGAGAGTGACTGGTACCCCGAAGGAACAGAAGGACCACCGTACAAAAATGTTTCCGGTGATTGGGAAAACATAGACGATCGCCTTGACATGGTCGATGAAGGATAATAACCTCTTGGTGTAGGATGAAAATAATCACATGTAAACAAAGAAAATTTCAATAAAAGCACCTAAAGTCTCGAAAGAAACAAACAACTAAATCACACGTCTAAAAAATATAAGAGTTCAAACCACACACAAACAATAACTTCCCATAATAAAAACACTAGTTGGTGATGAAATCCAACTTAGTAGAATTTTAATACAGAAAGGGCGGTTGGAACAATTACCCCGACAACTTGCTTAATGAAACAGACTGGCACAAGCTTTTTCACAAAACCATCTCGAGTGAAGAGAACCCCCCAGAGAGTCCAAGTGAGTCTAGTCGACGTCTGCTCCAGGTACAGTGAGATCCTTCCTTCACCGTCACCTTAGGAAATAATCTTAAGTTTATGGACACTAAAGTTACCAACAACAAAAAATACAACTGGGAGAATAGTCTACGATTCGATCTACGCGTAAGGGCAGAGTAACAAATTTCAATCCCCTTGAAGTCTCCTTGACATGGTCAATCCGAGGTTTACCAACAAGTGACCCCAAGCTCCCCGACAATGGTTAAACCAAGGTTACTGTTTATAATATGTGCAAATCTTCTATCTTTCCCAATGAAACATAATTGATTGTCTCAAAGGTTCGAACATGATCTCATGATTGACTCCTTTAAGAGAAGCTTCCCAGAATGTATCAATTACAATTGGATGTATTTCCTACGACAAGATGTATCTATTTGTTTGTTTTAACTATCTTGGAGAGTTAATTACTCCCTACTCCAAGATACTCGCCTAAGCTATATTGGTGATAAGAGCCCTAGAAATAGAAAAGATTATTAGATCAATTTTAATTAATCATTACTTTTATGGGTTGTTCTTCAAGTCAGTAGGTATGAAAATGAAACTTTGATGGTGTGAAGATTCGACTCCAAAAACACTAAAAAATGCACCTAAAATGATAAACAATTCGTTTTTCTTTTAATGAAATTTTAGCTAAAAGAAAGAGTTCGAGAATGAAATTCTTTAATAAACAATTATTTCTTTCAACATGGAAATGGAAAGAAAATCTTTTTTGTTTTTTTCGATAAGAACTCAAACGAGACTGATAATTAATGCTCACAATAAATCCCTTTCCTTTTTCAAAACTCGAAACTACAAAAAACAATTTGCTTCAAAAGAGATCTACAAGTTCCAGAAAAACACTCAAAACTACAAAAACTAATTTTGAGATCTAAAAACTATTAAATATCTAATTGAATAAAAGCTTCAATCTCTTATTGAGGATGTTTTACTTAGTTGTTCAGTAAACTAAGGATTCATTTATTTAGAATAACAAATCAATCAAAAAACATCCAAATATGTTTTCTTTTGTAAAAATGAAATCCAAAACTTATAACAAAATTTGTTCAAAGATTTGCAACGAGAAAACTAAATCTATTTCTCACAAAGGATAGATTTCATAACCAAGTCAGACTTATCAAGAAGAAAAAAAGACACTAGGGTGATTTAAGGTTTCTCAAGCTTCTGATCTTTGAGTCACTACAAAGACCAAGTGAAAACCACTCCAAGCATGCAAAACTTCTGGAAAATCATCTAAAACAAAAATGCCATCAGAACTCACTCACAAGAGATTTTTGACAGGAAAAATACAGATCTCGATAGACACAAAAAATCCTAAATGAAACCTAAATTTAACTAGAAGAAGATATTTTAGGTTTTTCAAAAAAATTTACAGGGTCTGCAGGTAAAGGAAAAGTGGTGCGGAGATGCCCATAGTGTCTGTAAAGAGAAAGTGCGGTCCCCTGAAAGCTTCGAAAAAAATAAATAAATCTAGATTCTAAAAACTACCCAAACCAGTATACATCAATCAAAAACCAGAAATGAACACAATTTTCTCAAGTCAAAACAAAGGAAAAACCAAAAACCAAATTCAGTTCCCCAGCGGAGTCACCAATTTGTTGGCCGGATAAATCGATCTTGTAGACAAGACCGATCTCCCTAGTATCAGAATATAGTCTAACAAGAGACAGACAAACAAATCTATCTTTCTCTAGACATATGCGATTTATGAATAAATACTATAAAGGTGTTAAGACCCTACCTTAAATCCAATGCTTGTTCGTAGTAGTCATCCTTCAATCATTCGAAAGAGTTACCTTTAAGGACCTGCAATCACAAACAAGCAAACATTAAATAGCACCTGCATAGCAAATATCATAAATCTTGTCTATTATGGTGATCAAGGAATCCATAAAATAAATCATGAATCAACAGCTTATTGAGAAAAACAAACTTATTTGTATTAACTTTGAAGTAGAAGAACCTTACAACCTTTCCAGCGTTGATGTTGAACAAGCTCTACCTGGGGTCCAAAATAGGAATTTCCTTTACTTTGACAAGCCTTGCACTCTTCCAAATGAGATCTTAGAGGTATGTAATCTCTCCTCATAAAAACTCAACTAAAGAAGACTAAGTTCCAACAACATTTCACCTCAAAAATATTCAGCTTCCAACCCCCTAAGTAACCAGTGCAATGCTTCTTTTTATAGTGCAGAGGAGGAGGTTACAAGTCCATCTATGAAGGGATAGAACCCTCCTTCAAAGGGATAAACTCCTTACATCAAGGGGTTAGCTCCTTAAGGTATGAGATGCATGAACCTTAAGAGAGCGAACTTGCCACCTCAAGATTCCTTCCAGAAGCTTCTAGAAATGACTGAAAGTGAGTTTTTTAGAATATACTTGTGCCATTTTAACTTTTACAGGGGTCCGCACTTTTAAAATAGAGACAGAGCGGTCAGGTGCGCAGGAGACATGACCATTAGGTGCGGAACTGCAGGTAATACAAAGAGAAAGTGCGAAACCAGAGTTTTAAAGACGTTGAGGGTTTTTCTCTTACTTTCAAGGCTTGATATGAGGAACTGATGCTTCAGACTTGCAGAGGGGGAAAGTATGAGCGGTAATGAACTCACATAGATAGCATAATGTCAAGGTGACAATTTTTAGTGCAACATTAAGTTTCCGGGTCTTTTAGTGAACATGGTTTTTTGAAATTTATGTTTTTTTTGGGTAAATTAGTGATCAATGTCTTTTCATGCATTTTCAGTGTCACTTGAGAGGGTGGCATATATATTTTTCTCTATAAAAAATCTTTCTTTCCCAAAAACATATACACATATTAACTTTGTATCACTGCTCTTATGGCCAATAAAGTGTGGGACTATATATTTATTATGTCTAATATATTATTCCTGATTGAGATAGGGAATTGAACTAGTGATTTCACATCAAGAAGTGTTTTAAAAAAGCACGATCACCATCTATCCAAGACCCTATGACGCTTAAAATTTAATACACTAATAAATTATAAAAAAAATTGTGCAAATTTTAGATGCATACATTTTTATAATGGTATTTTCGACTCAGTGACAGATTGGTATATGAATTTGTGTATCTTGTGACAATGAGCAAGTATTCCTTGGTTACAGGGTCCCTAAGCCCTTATGTTTTAGGTTTTAGTTGCTCATCTATTTCGAATCATGTTTCAATTATTGATTGCCAGTTAGCAAACTGGGATTTTGTTCTCTTTCTTTCGATGAATATTTAAAAAAAACATTTGACGGTTAGATTTCGCTTTAGAAAAATTTTAGTAATCTTTCTTCCATGTAATACATTTATTCACATTGGAAAAAGTAATGGAGAACAAGATAGTTCTAGTTTTTTATAAATCATTTAAATCTTGTGAAAGGAAAGAACATACCTCATTCAATTAAGTTACACAGAAGGTTATAGATCACTACTCTACACAGAAGGATATATGGTATACTTCCCTTTAATTTATTTTTGTTTTTATATTTTATTTGTTTAATTAATTTATAATAATGGTTTTTTTCTAAGTGTAGGTCATAGAGTACACAGTGAATTAGCAGCTCTCATCTTTCGGTTAACCATTATGGAATCTATTTTTCTTATAGCGTTTGGACATGATATGAGCTGATACATTTTATTTTAATATTTAATACTATTCCTGGAGAATTAAGTATATTATAAATTACCAGAAAGCTATCTCTAATAAAGTTTGCATGTTTTAGTTGCCAATACAAATATCTGTGCTCTAAGTACATTATAAATTACAAGAAAGCTATCTCTAATAAAGTTTGCATGTTTGCATGTTTTAGTTGCCAATTACAACTATATGTGCTCTATATTTATGTGTGGACCAGAGGCTAATTCTGTTGCATATATACATTTTAAATGTTAAATGTAATGTATATTTTTTATAATAATTTATTTTATTTGTTGGTTAGATATTTGAATAAAAAATTTAGTAGTAAAGTAAATTGTGTAGTTAAATAAATTTTGTTTTTTTTTTAAGAATTTTTTTGGAAAAAATGTGTTTATAGTTTTGAATATTAAATGGATTTATAATTTTGAAATATTCAACATTGAATAGATGCTCCTGCATCATTAAGAACTAAAAATTTAAAAATGATTTATAAGTTTTTTGAATTAAAAACCTTCAAATCCAACCATCCAACCATCTTTTTGGATTAACAGTTTCTGAATTTAACCATCAAAAGAGAATCCAACCATCCAACCGTCTTTTTGGATTAACAGTTTCTGAATTTAACCATCAAAAGAGAAATCACAATAGTAAATATATGAATAAAAAACAAATTATATGTGAATTTTGAGTATGATATTTTATAACTTTTTACTTTCACGTTTGTATATACTATTTAGTAACAGTTATAAAATTTGAGTCCAACTAAAAACTGTTTTGTAGCCTATGAGATTGTTACATTGATCTTATTCAAAATGTGGGATGCCAGAAACCAAGAAACATGAATTGACAAGATGTTTTGCAGGTGAGTGTGTGCATAATTATTCTAAGTTTACAAATGAAGAATGTATTTTGTGTTTTTGTTGGTGGAATTTTTGTGGTTAAATTATGGTGAATTGATAATTAGTTGGAGTAATTTGGGCCCGGTCCAAGACCAAATTTAGTAGCTATCATTATAACACCAAAAAGAGTATATCCAATAATAGTCTATAAGTCAGATATATCAGGAATTTATGAAGAGCTTAAACTCCACCATGGTCTGGGAGCCTATTCCTTGAGCCCTATCACAATGGGCTAAAGATGTCTTCCCTTGGGATTTCAAACCTGGTAGAGGGAATAGCATCCCATTGTGCCAACCACTCAATTGCCCCACAAGAAAAAAACATTGTTAATAAGCCAATCTAATATTCTTATAAACCAGAGAGATATATAGCTATGGGGTATTCTACTTGAACGACCTGCATGCGATTTCCTGATTGAAACCCCTATGCAGGAATTCTTTGTACTAGGACCCTTTAAATTCGATAGCAACTTTGAATTTTATTGGGTTATAATAGGGTTGTGATTACAGCCACAATAGAATGAGATCAGTGAGTAGTTCCACTATGCCTGCGTTGAGAGTTTCATTCAATAGGCTCTTTTAAATTTGCCTTCCCTTTTCTCTTAAACACGTTAAAGCATAAATACACATGTTGTTGGTTGTTCGGCATCTTATAAGTATCGAACAGTTAAATATTAATTGTAATTGTTTGGATATATTTTTCAGTGTCAAGTTGTGTTTAGGTTGGTGCAAGCATTCTTGCAGTGCATTAACTACAACCAGCGAATGCAATTTAAGTTGCAGAGAAGAGCTGTGATGCTCTCGGATGTTCTAGTTGAGAGTACAACAAGGCAATGGCAAGCAGAGGAATGGAAGACACCAGACCATGGAGAAAGGCTCTTCAGGGATAAAAGAAGGATGCTAGTCATCGATCCGTTGGGTTAGGGAAAGGAAAAATCAAGACCAAAAATAAGAGAGGTTGGTTTAAGGAATTATAACACATCACAATTAAAGAAAAAATGCAATTGCAAACATACACATGAATGTTGATGAACTAGGCCCTAGCTTGAGGAGGATTGGTAAACCCCTTTGAAAAATCCTCCACAATTTTGAATAGCTTTTTGTTATATGGAAAAATGATCTATTCATCATGTTATATGGAAGAAACCATTCATATAAAAGAATGATTTAAACATCATGAACCCTCCTTAAAAAACTGTAGCTGAAGTCGTCATTAAATTATCCATAAAAATGGTCATTAAAAACAATGTCATTGTACTAATTATTATCAATGTAGAAGCTTACAGCTCCTTCCATAGCCGACAAGTGAAGGATTAGGTTAATCTTGCATCAAATCAAAGGATTTTCTGCCATTTTTTTGCAGTATTTAAATTGTTAAAAATAGGTTTGAATCACTGCCATAAGTTCATTTGCAATATCATATCATTTTTTTAATAATTTTAGTTGCCAAATTTCATCACAAATTTATTTGGAAAAAATCAAAATCATTAAAGAAATTAAGAATTTTCAATACCAAATTCCATGGCATTAGAAAAAACTCATTAAAAAACATTAAGAGTTCTCATTACCAAAAAAACATTAAGAGTTCTCATTACCAATTTCCATACCATTGACAAAAAAACATCGTGCAATTTATTATAAGATTAAGAGCTGCAGGTTGAGTTCACTGCGTCATGACCTTTTACATGTTCAACCTTTCAAGCAAAGTTCTCAAAAGCACGATTCATATTTTTTGGGGTACCCAGCTGAAAAAAACTATAATTCATATTTTCTTTGGTACCCAACAGAAAACAACTATAAAAGAATCTGCAAATTGGAGTCCAACAAGGAGACCAACAATCTATGCAAATATTGCAGGTCCCTGGATTTCAAAGGAATCCATGCATTTTGTCAATTTCCCACTAAACCGCTGTAGCGATTCTCTGTTTGAGCAAGCAAATATGTCAAGAAGGGCATATGACAAATTTGTTTATCAATAATTAATCAGAAAATCAGAAATCGTAAATGTCAGTGCCCACATAAAGCTCAATCCTTTATCATTTCCAATATTTCTTCCCAAATCTCTAAGGCAGCATCTCTTCCGAGATCTCTAATATGATGCCCCTTAAACCAATATATCTCTTCCCATATCTTTAAGGAGATCATGCATATCTTTCAATGATGTTTTAACTCTGCAATATTTCTTCCCATGTCTCTAATATGATGCCCCTTAGTCCAATATATCTCTTCCCATATCTTTAAGGATACCATGCATATGTTTCAATGATGTTTTAAGTCTGCAATATTTCTTCCCATGTCTCTAAGATGATTGTTCAACGTGATATACAATATCTCTTCCCAAATATCTAATGTGATCATGCATAAAGTTCTCTCTTATTTTCACTAGTCACCTTTACAAAACACTGGATCTAATTGCAGATTTAAAAACCCCAACTAACCTTTATACTTTTATTCTTTGAAAATCTTTTATTTTGTCGTCCAAACCAGTGGGATATTTGGCCACATACAAGGACGACTATTCTTCAGCTTTAAAGGGTTTGCTGTTGCGATTCTCCTTTTCCTCTACGCACTCTGAGGGGTTGAGCATATATTTGACTTCTGTGGATCCAACGAAGATCAGAAGGCTTGCAGAGACATGGAGATGATCATCCCACCACCGTCGTTGCAGCGCATATTCTATGGATTAAAAGACGCCTTCTTCGTCTGGTTCCTCTTCGCCCAGGAATATCACAGAGTCCATTTTGAAAGAGGAAAAAAGCGGGGGCAAAGATGGATCTCGCTGTCTCTCATATGAATCGGGATGATTTCTGCACATTCGATCCCCGAAGAGGAAAAAGTGAAAAGCGGAGGAGGAAGTGGCGGAAAATACAGAAGAAAATGTGTGATGAGCAGCAGATGTGGAAGTGGATGGGGAGGAGGAATAAGTGGGAGAGAAGACAGAAGAAAATGTGTAATGAGCAGCAAATGCTGAAGCTGAAGTTGATGTTAGTTTGTGAGAAATCCGATATAATTAAATCGAGAGCAGCAGATGTGGAAGTGGACGGGGAGGAGGAATAAGTGGGAGAGAAGACAGAAGAAAATGTGTGATGAGCAGCAAATGCTGAAGCTGAAGTTGATGTTAGTTTGTGAGAAATCCGATATAAATAAATCGATAAAGGTCAGTAGGCATAGAATAGAAATATTTTAATGACGTGCATCTTAGGTCTAAGGGGCCCAAACTCCACACCAAATAAGACATCACACTCTAAAGTTTCCCTATAGGATAATTTTTTTTGCTGTAAGATCAAGAAATTTTCAGTTTTGTGAAGTCTTGCTTCCTCAAACAGCTTGCTCAAACTGTCTATCTTTAGACACTTTCAAACAAATTATGAATGCCTTTATAAGCTGAGCATTCCATGATGAAGTGTGACTCGGTTTTAACCACTCCCGTCCTGCGAAAGATACAATTTTTTTCTTCCCACTCTTCCTGAGGGGTTATCCATCTACATGTTTTTCACCTAAGATGGTGAGATCCGGTCCTCAGTTGTGCTATTAAAATTTTAGTCCTACATGTTTTTCGCCTAAGATGGCGAGATCCGGTTCTCAGTTGTGCTATTAAAATTTTAGTCCTACATGTTTTTCACCTAAGATGGTGAGATCCGGTCCTTAGTTGTGCTATTAAAATTTTAGCCTTTCCCTTGATTGCAGCACTGTAATAAGTCTTTTCTTCGTGTGATTGCAATGGGTTGAAATTTTTGACATATAACGGTTTTTTTTTTGTGTCTGCCAATCTGTTTTTCACACATGGCAGTCCTGAATTTTTCAAGCACCCAATTTTTTATCACCTCTTTGGAATTAGGACAATCTTGCCAATTAATTCCCCATTTGCTTATCCATTTGTAATTTTGCTTCCTACAAGTTTTCTTCCTACGCTTTAGCTCCTCTGCGACAATCATCTTGGGCCAACGATGTGCCTCCATGCTTTCCACCCTTTTTAGATAGCTTAACAAATGAATGATTGTTGAAGCCTCCATTGGGAACATTCGAGCCTCAGCTAGTAGGATCTCATATGGGACCGTTGAGTTGACATTGAGGTTACTAATGATTAAGTTCTTTTGAATTCTTTCTAGCTATCTCCACTTGTTATTTGACATGTTGCTCCCCCAAACATCACATCCATAGAGGGCAACCGAGGTAACCAAAACTCCAAAAAGGGTTTTCTTGGTTCTCAAGTCCCATAATTCCACTTTCTTGCATCTGCTCTGAAGAAGCTCTCCAACCCCCTTGGATCCGTTTAATTATGCATGTCTCCCAACTGAGCCCGTGGTGAAAAACAATTCCTAGGTACTTGTATTATTCCACTATCTCCAAGGTTTTTCCCTCAAATATGAAGCTAACACGTTTCTTTTTCCGTTTCAAAGAGAAGATCATGACTTTGGTTTCGCTAGTGTTTACTTGCATCCCAAGCTCCTGACAGAAGAGACCTAAGGCCTTCAAATGATCTCTCAAACTATGGTCAGATTTTGCAAGTAAGATAAGATCGTTAGCATACAAAAGTAGCTTTCCCACATAACTCGCTAGTTGAACATCCTCTCCACTGGTATTGTTTAGCCATTCTTCTAGGTTATCAATATATAAACCAAATAGAATGGAGGAAAGGGGCACCCCTGCTTGACCCCAATGTCACTACCAAAGCATTCTGAAAAGCCCTCTTTACTTCTGATTTTAGCATTAACTTTCTCATACAATTTATGGACAACAACTCTATATTAATTTGGGATTCCAAGCTCTTCTATTCTTCTCCAAAGCTTATCCCTAGGAACAGTGTGAAAAGTTTTTTTGAAATCAACAAAGAAACAAAAGGCTTCCCCACCTTGAATATTCCATGCTTTTTCAATGAAGTGCCTAAGAGTGATGCAATGATCAATTGTAGAGTGCATTGACCTAAAACCAGCTTGTCCTTTTGCTCTTTTACCCTCTTAATCTGCGCAATTGTTGATTCTACACTCCATCATGCTCCCAAATAATTTTCCAAGAAGAGGATTGACCATAATAGTGTGATAATTAGAGGGATTATTGATGTCTCCACTTTTGTAAAGAGGGATAGTGACATTTGTTGTCCATTCAACTGGAAAATTGCCTTGCATGATGTTGTTGAAGATTCTTTTGATAATTGGGGCCAAGATCTTAACACCCCATTTTCAGATTTTTGTATGTAACCCTTCAATGTATTGTGTTTTACTACTCGCTAAATTTTTTATACCACATGTTATCACCCTAAAATATTTGTCTCTAAGCTTTGGTAAGTTGCCTTGTTTCTAATCATAGTCTTATAAATTATGAGTCAGCTCATCACAATTAGTGTCATTCTCATTTACAAACCCTTCTTTTAGTCATGGTGTTAAAGGGTCTCTAGGTCATTTCATGCTTTAAGAGTTAGGTCATAAGGTTAGAAGTGTTTCAAGGTCATATCTCTTTTCCATCAAAGTTTGACAGCCTCATTCCATGTCCTAGAAGCCTCACCATGAGTTTGGAAGTCATATCTCACATTAATTTGGAGAAATTTTCAAACTAGTTTCGAAATCACTGAACTAGGAGTTTTCGTAGCGCGCTACGAAACCCCTGTAGCAGCCTGTTTTAGCAGAAAAACTCTGTTTTCTGCTTTTACTAGTCAATTCTAAAAGCTTTCCTGAGCAGCTGAGAACTTAATTTTGCAAACTTAAAGAGGCTTTTATTCCTAACATGCTACACTACAAAAACCTCTTTCAGTTTCTTCAAATTCATTCTGAGGTGGGAGGAATTTATGGTTAAACTTGCGCTACGAAACTGCTGAAAGTCAAGCTTTGTCTTCTGGTTTTAGCAGTCTTTTTCAAGATCCGTTTCTGGTCACATGAAAGGGTATTTTGGAATTATGAAGGAGTTTTATCTTCATCAACTCGCCTAATACAATAACCTATCTCAATTTCTTCATAAGTGTTTTCAGTTGGGAGATACTAAGCTTTCATTGAGACCCTACTTTCAGAAAACAGATTTTTTCCTGTTTGCCACGTGTTTTTCAAGGACATATTATGAACAGCTGGAGGAATGTTTTAAAAAACCAGGAGAGGTTTTTGTTCTAGACAACATGGGCTACAAAAACCTGCTTCAGTTTCGTAAAATGTGTCATGGATGAAGAGATAAAGGCTCTGCAATTTTCAAGGATCTAAACCTAAAAAACAGGGAAACATGTTCCCTAATTTCTAGGGTTTGTCATCAGCAGTTGGGTGACCACGTGGGAGGCTTCATAAAATTCGACTTCATGGAGTTTTAGGTGTCAAATAATGCTTTAAATGCTTAGATAAGGTTGTTGAATCATAATAAGGAGTTACACTCCTAGTTGTATTAGGTCACTAGCACTCCTAGTTAACAACTAGTT
>APFE031081584.1:0-26485 GCA_000404065.3 Pinus taeda | reverse complement strand
AAAGGAGTGGGTGGCAAGCCATTAAGACACGAATTAAAAGTTAGATTTGGGATGATCTGCCGCCATGAAGGTGTTAATGACTCAGAAGTGGAGGGAATGGGTGAATTCAAATTCAAACATTACTATAAAATCCCTTGGGGTAGCCTTGAGGCAACACTTAGTTGGATGAAATTTGAGCCAGTATAGAGAATTGAGCACCAATCTACCTTGCCACCCATGAGTACGTGACCATACGAATCCAATGTAGAAACAATGACGGCTGCAAGAACCAGAGTCTGATTCGCGGAGGTAACCCCAAAGCCCCGTGTGACCCAGGAGGAGACTGGATAGGCAATAGTTGTACCAAAGGTTCCCAAGTCCCCACGCACACTATGACCACAGAAAAACAAGCAGCCAATGGGGCCAGTCTTGGTATTACCATGGAACCCATGAATTAGTAAGTTGTCAATGACAGAGAAGGTAAAAGTTGTCACCATTGAAATAGAGGAGGAGTAGAAGGATTTGCAAGCCCTGATCGCCCAAATTGAGGCACAGGATGATGAGGCGGAGAATGTTTCCCAAGTACCTTCAGCAATAAATTTACCACCCTACATCCCCCTATGGAAAGGGACAACCAAGATACCAAAGGACGTGAAGGCCACGAAGAGTGCACTCCAAACCTCACTTCTTCCGGACGAAATAAGATTTGACGGTCCACTATTGGGATGGGTGCCTAGTATAAAGTTTGAAGACTGGGACCTTGCGAACAACAAGAAGTTCACACAGCTGGCCGTGGAGTAATTATTGCAGCATAAATGGTTAAGTGATGTGGAGAAGGTTGGGTTACTACATCTGCAGTGGATACCCCACTAACACCGCGTGCCCATCACAATTTTTGTCATCCGGCAGCTACTGTGTCTAGTACATGATGGGTATCTCTGGTTGGAGGAGCTGATTCCCATCATGGCCAACATAAATCACTGGATTTCTCGGTTTCCCATCAAAGGAAACAATCCCGTAGCCATAGTAGGAAAGAGCGGCAACTTGGCCCTCTCAGAAGCAATGAAGGCCAAATATAAGCTGGAGAAGAGGAACTGAGGGTATGTAATAGCAAGCATCAAGGATAAAAGGGTGCACGTAGCCACCCAGCTTTTGGTTGGCAAGCTAATGAGGAAATGACGTGTAGACGAGGTGCCAACATCTGTAATTGCATTGGCAGAGCAGTGTGTAGAGGGGGTCCTATTCAACTGGGCACAGTTTCTCTGTGATGAGTTTTTGACAAATTGTAGGGAAGCACAGGAGCAAGGTAACACTTTCCACTACACATGGTTGCTCTTATCCATGTTGTTGGTTTCCGGGGAGCTATCGTCGGAGAACTAGTTTCCCACTAGTGAAAGGAACCTACCCAAGGCTGTGAGGTACACCTTGCTCTGGGAAACGAAATACACGACGAGGATTCGCGAGATAAAAGTGTTTTGGGCATTCGTAGAGGTGAGCTTATGAACATGGATCAACCATAGGCCGCACTGTCCCCGATAGTATATAACATTTTACAAAGTGGTGGCAAAATTAAAGGTGGATATGCATAACCTGTATATCGAGGCACACAAGGATCCAACCCGAGCATGGGAAAAAGCTGTTGTTCATTGCCACAGATGATGCAATCTTCGAAGTGATGGCATCATGTTCTCTAGAATGGTGCACCACAGGCTTGGAAAAAATAGAAAAAATTGCAACACAATAGAGGAAGAGGGAGACCAAGCTACGCATCGTGAAGCTGGCGGAGAGAAAGCATCAGGAACAGGAAGCGGTCATGCAACGGAAGGTGGCTGAGGCAGCAATAATAGAGCAGACGACACAAACCACAACCGTGCCCACCGAAGAGACCGAGGAAGCTCAAGAAATGTCCATGGAGTAGGACATATAGGGGGAGGTTGAGACATAAGAACGCCTAGACGTTACAACAAAATTGGCCCAACTCAAGAGGTTGCACATCCAGGAGAAGCCAACCACACATAAAAAGAGAAAGACAACAAAGACTGTGGAGGGAGACCTTGTTGACAATAGTGAACTAGTTCACAATGTCACTAGGGATGCTCTAGAAGAGTTGATGACGGAGCAGACAATTGTGTTGGGGGCGCTTAGAGCACAGTTGCAGGCATTACAAGTGTGACCCCAGGAGTGATGACACCCCACCTTGCGGAAGGTACAGCCAAAGCTGAGCAGATGTTGCATGCCCGCACAACAAACACTTTGGTGTTACCAAGAAGGCATTCTATTAGCAGAAGCCGAAGGTGACATGAGGGGCTGGGTGTTGAATTTGGTCGCCCTTCCCAAAAAAACCCTATACCAATTGCAGGAAGGGGTAATTGCTAAGCTTCGCGCCAGGGAGGGTCGTGCTCTCCAAGTATTGAGAAAGTAGAAGGTAAATTTAGAATAACTCAACCTGTAGTGCGACAACTTGGTCACTCAAAACCAGGGTTTAGAATAGGCAGTGGAGGAGGACTGTAGTAGCATTTTGAAGTTGGCCATGCCGACGACACTCCCCGCCATGGAAAAGATTCACCAACTGGCAACTGGAGTCCGCAGGACCTAAGAGGGGGCCACGAAGGTTCAGCTAGAGCTGAACTTGTAGATTGCAGAGTTGTGACTAAAGGTGTAGCCCTCTACACCCCCAGAAGTTAGAGAGCAATGCCACCATGCCATTCAATCGAGGTTGAAAGAGATAGAGCACATTGTACAGGACTACATGGGATTGTTGGACCAGTCCCTCTTCATGCTCACTTCACTACAAGATGACCCAACGGTACAACAGTTAGAGACAGGAGCGTAGGAATTGTAGCAAGCCTATGACAATGTTCGGGGGACTGCACAAACGGTCACCCTTACTCAACGATTGGCCAACATGAGGGAGGCCCAAGTTTTGAAAGAATAGGTTGACATCGCACTCTAGAAAGAAGCAGGTCTTAAAGCACGCATCTAGCCTTGGCTCGAGGAAGCATTCACAGTCATTGCCACGATTGAGGGGAAGCTGGCCCAGATGCAAGACACATATGCGCAAAGGTAAGAGTGTGCCTTTGACAACAATACATCAGAGAGTCGCACACAATTGATTCAACAAACATCGGAGGAAATGTGTGGCAAACGTCCGTGAAGCGCAGAAGTTTCTAGATGGACTTTGAGCAAAGATCACCACACCAACCGTGTAACTCAGGATGAGTCACGATGATTGTGTTGGGGGCCTGTTGGGTAGTGGATCCCCCCATAAGTGGATTTTGGGGCTTGTAACCCAAATTTTGGTCAATGTAATGTAAAGACCCCACAAAATGTGGGTGTGGAGTGCGAGATTCTAGGGTTTTCCACCCTAAAATATTGTAATTTAATATAGAATGTGTTGGCCTACGGACCATGGGAATGTATAAATAGAGTGAGGATCTAAGTGTAGAAGTCAGTCTTTAGTCATTGATCTTGAGTTTTGTGGGTTGTTGAATGTGATATTCACTCTGAGTCTGTAAGTCCGAGCCGTGGGTTGTAGTAGTAGAAGAGGCTCTGCAACTGTGTGCAAAAAGTCCTGGTAGAGTCCACAACTATGTGCACTGACACCCGCAGTTGAGTGCGTAGGGTGGAATTGGATTTTACTGGAACAGAAGGTTAATAAAAGATAAGTTGATTTTGGAATATTGTGCATCTGATATGTTTGTTTATTTTTTTGTTATATCCATGGAACTCTTTACAGATTATGATTGCGCGCACTGATTATAAATGTTAAATAAGTAAATAAGAATACTGGACCCACAAAATTAAGTCAAATCTATAATAATAACACCATAAGGGTAAAGGATCTAGGCAGTGCCTCTTCACGCTTTGTATAGAGCTACACGAAGGTCAGACAGCTGCGCGGAGTAGCGCAAGCACACAGGATTGGTTTGCGACCTTTCCAGACCTAATCAAGACATCCCTAGGGTAAGAAAACTTGGTTCCATCACCCTCCCATACTACCTCAGGTGAGACCTCAGTTCGCGCTCCGCAGATTTTTGCCAAAAGGGCCGGTAGTTTCAGGATTTTTTTGGCTAAAACACTTCTGAACCTGGGTCAGGCCCCAACAAGCCAATAGGCACCTTACAGGATGAGTACACGTGAGTTGGTAGAGTTGAATCTGTAGTTGAAGGAAATGTTGGACAAGGGGTACATTAGGCCGTGTGTATCATCATGGAGTGCATTGGTATCGTTTATGAATAAGAAATATGGTACTCTCAAGCTATGCATTGACTACAGGCAGCTGAACAAAGTGACCATCAAGAACAAGTATCCATTATCTAGGATTGATGACTTGTTCGATTAGTTGAAGGGAGTAGTAATGTTCTCAAAGATTGATCTGATATCCAGATATCATCTGGTACACATTAAAGAAGAGGAAATCTACAAGACAGATTTCAGGACCAAGTATGGGCATTATGAGTTTGTTGTAGTTCCATTTGGTTTAACTAATGCTTTAGCTACCTTTATGTGCTTTATAAATAGTGTGTTTCGTCTGTATTTAAATACGTTTTTTATTGTCTTCATTGATGACATATTGGTATATTCTAAAAATGAAGAAGAGATGCCATGCATTTAGCAGCAGTGTTGAGATTGTTGAGAGAGCATTAGTTGCATGCTAAGCTCAACAAGTTTGGTTTATTTTAGACTGAGGTACATTACTTGGGACATGTGGTTTCCAATGATGACATAGAAGTGGACCCAAAAAAGGTAAGAGCTATCATGGAGTGGCTAGCTCCCAAGAATGTAGATGAGGTGAGATCTTTCATGGGGTTAGCAGCTTATTATAGGAGATTCATCAGGAACTTCTCATAGATTTATTATTATATTACATCATTGCAGAGGAAAGGTAAGAAGTTTGAATGGACAGAGGAATGTGAGGCCAGTTTTGATCATCTTAAGTAGTTGTTGTTACATGCTCCAGTGTTAAAGATAGCATATCCCGACAAAGAATTTGTAGTATGTATAGATTCTTGGAAGGGAGGGACTTGGTGGAGTCCTTATGTAGGAAGGATAGGTAGTGTTCTATGAGTCACAGAAACTAAATGAGCATGAGTAGAATTATCCGATGCATGATCTTGAGCTAGCAGTGATCATACATGCATTGAAGATTTGGAGACATTATCTTCTTGGCAAGAGGTTTGAACTGATGAGTGATGACAGTCGGTTGAGATACTTGTTTGAACAACTAAATATGAATGTCAAGCAAGCTAGATGGTTGGCCATTATCAGTGAGTTTTACTTCAAGATCAGGTACATCAAGGGAAAGGAAAATAGGGTCGTGGATGCTCTTTGCAGGTAGATATAGGAAAATCATATAGCAGTTATGAGTTCCTATAGGATAAATCTACATGATACAATCTTGTAGGTAGGTTAGTAGGATGTCAGGTATATGGATATTTTGCATAGATTGTAGCAGATTATAGGTATAGGTACAGGTAGTGGTAGAGGTACAGGTGTAGGAAAAGGTATAGGTAGAAGTGCATAGGATGTGGACTATTGCCTCGTGGAAGATGGATTGGTTATATTTAGGGACAAGATATATGTGTCAGATGGTAGTGAGCTTAGGAAGGTGATCTTGAGGGAATTTCATGCAAAACCATATTCAATTCACCTATGGTATTAGAAGACATTGAACATAGTGACGAAGTTTTATTATCAGTTGAATCTAAAGAAGGAGGTATTAGAGTTTGTCGCTAGATGTTTAGATGTCAACAGGTAAAGGAAGACTATAGGCATCCAGGTGGACTGCAACAACCGATTACATTTCAAAGTGGAAATGGGAGGTCATTTCCAAGGACTTTGTCATGGTATTTCCGAGGACAATGAGACAACACAATTCCATCATGGTTGTTGTGGATAGATTGACAAAGGTTGTGCACTTCATTCCAGTGAATACTATATATTCAACTAGTGACATGGCACAAGTGTTCATCAGATATGTGGTCAGATTGCATGGAGTTACAAAGAATATTGTATCAAACAGAGATGAAAAGTTCACTTCCAAGTTTTGGAAGTCTTTTTTTGTAGGTTTGGGTACAGAGTTTGCCTTCAATACAACTTATCATTACAGACAGATGGATAGATAAAGAGGGTCAGTAGGATCCTAGAGTTTACAAGGATGTACGCGATGCACCAACAAAGAATATGGGAGGAGTATCTTCCATTGGTTGATTTTTCATAAAACAATCGTTATCTGGAGTCATTGAGGATGAGTCCTTTCGAGGCATTCTATGGGTGGAGTTGTAATACTCCAATCAGTTGGAGTGATCTAGTTAATAGGATGTTGATTAGATTAGACATGTTGGCAGACATGGATTGAGAAATGAAGGTAATCAATAAGAATTTGAAATTAGCACATAATAGGAAGAAGAGCTATGCATGTCAGAATAGGTTGTTCAAGGATTTCCAGGTTGGGGAATAGGTGTACTTGCGCATCAAACTGAAGAAAAGATCCTTGCAGATTGGATGATGTGCCAAACTGGCACCCCAATTTTTTGGATCCTTCGAGATTATTGAGAGGATTGGAATAGTAGCCTGTCATTTTGCACTACCTCTGGCAATGAAATTCCATTATGTGTTCCATGTGTCATTACTTAAGAAGTGTGTTAAATACGTTGACGATGTGATTGACTATTTTGTATTGTAGGTGGGGCCAGATGGATAAATCTAGCTAGAACGTGAGTGTACATTGTAGAGAAAGGTTATCATGCTCCAGAACCAATCAATCGAGTAGGTTAAAGTGTAGTGGAAGCACTTTGCACCCGATGAAGCTACATGTGAGATGACAGATCAGATGTGAGCTATGTATGCTTCCGTATTCATTGGTTAAGCGAATGTTTTGGTATATGTTTTTGGTACATGCTTTCATGATATTTTGGTATATGTATATATGTATGTGGATGTAAATGCCATCATGAGCTAAGTTATAAGGCTCCAATAAGCGGTATGGGTGTCATGTTATTATGATGTTATGTTGTCATGTTGGTTTGCTTCTTAGCAGGGTGATCAGTGTAAATACAACATCAAGCTATGTTATAAAGATCTTGTTGGGCCTCTAAAATGTCTTTAAAATGACATCCACTTTCCCCTTTATCGCCACCATTTCACTCACATGTTGCAACTCCATAACCATATAATATTTCATTAGCCACCATTTTCATAAATATATGGGTTAGGATACTTATTTACCAAAGTTATTTGTTTTATGTGTTTAAAGTGAATTTATGATTAAAAACTAGGAAATTAACATGGTTTCATGTATCTATATATGTGGCTTGAGTTTCATGACATGTGTATGTTATTTGGAAGCATCCAAAGCACCCTTATGTGGCCTCCAATGCTCAAATTCGCATTCCCTTCAAAGGATATTTGGATAAAGGTCAAAGAAGGATATGTGTCCTATTTGGATTGTAACTATATGAGGTGTCTCATCATTTCTTATTTGGATTAGAACTCTATGAAACACCTAGGGGATATGTGTCTCATTATGAGATATTTGGTTGTAATTATATGAGATTTTAGTGGATCCTCATTAAATAGGGTAGCTTCTTATGTTTTTGTATAAATAGGAGAGCCTTTTCCTTTGGAAGGCATGTGTAAAGTTGGAGAAATGCTCATGTTTTTAATAGAGAATTTGGAGCTTATACTTGGAGATTTGAATATTTAGTTTTGCTTGCATATGGAGCTTCTTCACTTGCCAACCTCATACACCATTAGAATGGCCATCTAATGATTGTGAGATTTAATTGCTTTTATAGATTAAAATTTATTTTATTTTTTAATATTAGTTTTAGAATGACCGTGTAATCTTTTCTTTTTTAAAAAAATTTCAATAGGGAAGATTGATGTATTTTCTAATTGGATTGAGTTTGAGGCAAGGGTTCATAGTTATTTAGTTTCCTTTCATGTTCTGTTATTTAATTTCTTATATTAAACCATCAATTCATTGTATAATTGAATAAAGGATCATGCCCAGAAGGTGACTTCAAATTGGGTGATTGAATGTTCAACCTATGCAATCATTGAGCTTCACTTTTTCATTCTTTTATATTTTCTTTTGAGATCCTCATTTAATTGCATTAACTGATATTCCTAAAGATCATTCTAAGAAAATTGATTTAATCATATTTCAAGATTGAATGGTTGGATATTTGATACATGCAATTATTGAGTTATTTTCTGCACACTTTACTTTCTTTTCTAGGACATTAGAAGTTAAAGTATAAATAGTTTCTTACACATCATCTCAAGAAGGTAACACTGCATAATTGAATGTTGGAGTAACTAAGCATACATTAGTTGTTTTAGATTTCATAGGTTAGTTGAATTTCATTTTCATTATTTTATTTCATAGATTAGATGAATTGGTTTTCAATATTCTGTAGTTGGATTGATCTAAAATGAAAGACCATTTCTAGCACATATAGTGCAGGCATACTTAACAAGTTTACGAAACCCTCGAGTTGACAAATTAAATGATAGGCAATCACTTTGGCCCAACAGATACATGGGTAGTATGTTTTGTTTTTAGTGCTTTTACTGAGGTATAGGTGTGGTTAAACACCGAGGACAGTGTTCCCTAAGGGGGATGGTTTTGTAATAGCCTTGGTGAAAATTCCATGTAATAACAGTTAACAAAGGAAAAATATGGTTGATGGGACACTTATTCGAAGTTGAATGTTGGGAAAAACATCCTAGTGTGGTTGTTCATTTGGTTTATTATGGCTAAGGAAATTGGAAAATGCAATGGTTAAGGCTTTGGAAAGGAATAATGGCATTTTTCGCACATTTATTTTTGAAAATAATGGAAATTAGGAGAAAAAGAAGGTGAAAGGTCACAGGTTGAATGTGAGAAAGAAGATGAAGGAAAATAATAGAAAATGAATAAAATAAAGGCCTAATTGATAAAAAAAGTTTATGATGATCAATTTGTAACCTTTTGTCAGCTCAGTTTTGGAGCTCTCTCAACATTATCTCTCTATCTCTCACTCTTGGAAACTTAGAGTTTCTTGGAGCACATTAGCATTAGATCAAGAAATGCAAAGAAGGCAAGAGGAAGGAAGGGTAGGAACAAGTAGCTATAGCAGGATTCTTGGAAGGTATCGATTTACATGCTTTCTTTCCTTCCTATATTTGGAATGCATGGCATTACATGTGGTTCTTTGCTATTATGGCATGAGTTTTCTAGGTGTGACAGTGTTTTCAACCTAGCCTTGCCATTTCCGGATAGCCATTATGTGATGGTCTTCTCATCTTTTGGTTGAGCTGGATTTCCGGATGGATTCAAAGCTGAGTAAGGTGGATCTCTGAATAATAGAACACATGGACTAGTAACCCCTGAACCAAACTGTGGGTTGCAGTAAATCTAGATTTTGTGTTGCCTCAATGGGTCTAGGAATCCTCAACCGGTGAATGGTAATATATATGTTAAATCCTAGAGGTGGGTGCTCTCCATTAGGACTAGCGATCCTGGGATGGGATATATAGTAAATCCTGGAGAGTGAGTCTTGGTTTAGGGCCTATTGATTCGGTGTAGGTTGCAGTAAAGCCTGAGAAATTACGAGACAGGAAAATTCCTCACAGTGTAGGTGGCGAAATCTGGTGGAATCCATGCTTGCTTTTGCCTAGTTATCTGGTGGAAAGCATGGTAAAGCCTGTTATTACATGTTTATTGTTTGGCTTAGTGATCTGGGATGGATTATAGTAAAGTCTAGTTTCTATGGATGAGGATGAGGTGATGTAGCCTCGGGATGCCCTTGTTGGTTCTTTTGGTTTGAGTCCCATATTCATGCTTGGAATATGGCACAGGGGTGAATGGATGAAGAGAAAATTGGCTCAGCCATTCTATGGTCTGGTGGAATGTGGTAGTCCCGTCCTGGGTTGGCGTTTTCATCATTAATATGACGTTATTCATCCTTTTTATTTTATGAGTATTGTACCGGTTTATATGTGTATTCTATGGTTAATGTATCCCTGATATTTATGTTTTTATTATGTTGGTTATGAGCATGTATTATGACAATGCTGATGTATGGCTTTCATCAGGTTTTTACTTGTAAATGACTAAACAATGTATCTATGTCCTAATTGATGAAACGGTAGCTAATGAGTTGAGGCATCAATGCTTCTTAGAGATTCTTAGATGAATACAAGACCCCTATGCTCATATATATCGTTTAAACCTGTAGATTACATATTTGTGACATGTTTGACGAAATGCCTGTCATGGCTAGTAGGGGTCCAGTCAAGTCCTTGTTCAAGTAATTTCATTTGTATCGTTGTTTTTATATTACATTGCAATCTTGAAAGTGTCATTTAGTTATGGGAAGTGACCTAGGATCTGATCCTAAAAAAGTGGCTCAAACCTCGAAGCCATGGGCACAACACTAGGTAGAAAAGTCCCCAGATGCATGCATACCCATGTTTTGGGAGATTTTGGAGCCTCTTGGATGCATGCTTGTCCATATCAAGAGAGAGTCTGGCGCTTTAATGGTCTAAAACCTCGGATGGTATCAAGGGTTGGTTACCAAAGTGGTTCGGCTAGCTCCTAGGAGTTATGTTGTTGATGTGGAAGGTTTATGTGGTGTGTTTCCATTGATTTTGTTTCCTTAAGGTCACCTAGGTGATTGAATCCCATTATAGTGGCCTCTCATCACACATTTACCCTGGTTGGGCATTTACTTTGGTAGATGTCGGATGAGGGTGTTACAGAGTCAATCTTCTCATCAAGTGATTCAAGACGATAAGTGTTTTGGCCAATATGTTTGTGCACTATGAATGGCCGAATCGATAGGGACTCAAAATTAGTGCGTTTTCCTTTTTCCTCGTGGGATTTATCCCACTTTAACACTAATTCACCCACACTAAATTTGTTCTTCCTTTCATACTTCTCGTTGCACCACCTCTTAATACAACTTTGGTGAAGTCTTCGCCCAGAATAAGTGACACGCTAGGAAGAGGTCTTAGTGAATGTGCAATTCATAGTTCCAGTGGTCAGGGGAAGAGCTTCAGCTTTGAGAATGCACAGTTCACATCCCAGGTAGGCTTGAGGGAAAAGAATGCATAGTTTGGAGAGTTAGTGGGACAGGCTGGTGAAATGGAAACTGGAAGAGCCAAATACATAATTTTGGGAGTCAAGGGAGGTTAGGATATTGTGCAGTTGCACACTTCAAGGACTCATGGGATGAGCTTAAGGATTGAGGATCTGAAGTGCGTAGTTTAAGCCGTGCTGGGGACACGACTACGCAATTTTGAAGTTCAAGGTTGGGGCTTGGGCATAGAAATTGTGCAGTGCAATAGTACTAGGAGACATGAACTATGCATTGCAGAGTGCCAAGTAGAAATGTCAAAAATAGAGGACTGAGGCTGCATAGTGAAAAACTCATGAAAGACTCGGTGAAGCTAGGTTGCTCGGTCGAGAAGTTTTTGCAAAAATGGCTAAGTGTGGAATTGATGAGCCTTGGTACTGCAACAAGAATGTTGCAACTCCCAAGGCTACCGACTTTAATTATCAACCTGGGGTTGGTACAAACCTAATAGGTATCAGCACTATATGTGTAGCATACAATGTGTCATTCCTTTTCTATCATGATGTAACGGAGTGCATGTACTAAAACCAAATCCTAAACTAATTGTAGAAAACGAAATGCTCAATATGGAAATCTTAAACTATTGCAAGAAATAAAGTACAAGGAAAGAAACATATTCTAATTGCATAAAGATCATGAACTAAATGTAAAAGAAACCTAAGATAACCCTACTTATCACATGTGATTATTTAAACTAACTGAGCATGGAGTCTAATCTAGGGAGTATTAACTGCTATATGCATGTGTGAATATAAAAGAACTCTTTTTTTATCTCTTTGTTTAATAAATGAAAATGTTAATCCTCACTTGTTCATTGGCATGGGAGACAGGTATGGAGGAAGAGGGTTAAAATGGTGTTGATAGCATGGATGTCATGTAGAGGCCTAATCCCAGCTTCAATTATGATTTTTCTCAATTCGGGTGATGAGCCTTCATATTGCAACAAGAATGCTACAACTCCCAAGGCTACTGACTTTAATTATAAACCCGGGGTTCGTACAAACTTAAGAGGTATTGGTACTATATTTGCAACATAAAATGTGTCCTTCCTTTTGCTATCATGATGTAATGTAGTGCATGTACTGAATTCAAATCCTAAACTAATTGTAGAAAATGAAATGTTCGAAATGGAATCTTAACCTATTGAGAGAAAGAAAGTACAAGAAAAGAGACTGAAATCACACACCATTTTCTAACTAACTAATAAGAGGCTTTTATTCAAAAGAATTCTAAGTTAACATGTATGCAATCCTATTGTCCTAAGCATGTAGATTCAAACCATCAAACCTTCTACTGTTGTGCATGTAAATGAATAAAATAAATATGTTTTCTTTTGTCTTTTTTTCATGTGAGAGTGTGAAAGCTAATATATTTTAGTGATGTAGCAGGTGGCTTGGAGATGATGCTGGATGGTTCAAAGGCTTGGAAGACCATTAGGTGACCTTGTGTGGCTTCCTGTAGGTTTTCCCTCAATTCGGCCTCAAAACAGGCCACTACAGTAAAACCTACAGGATGTATTGAAAACCTACATGATCCCCTAAGAACCTACAAGATACAGCCAAGAGAACAACAATGGGTGCTGGAGGTGATGGGAGGCTTAGGGAAGGTGGTTGGTGGATGGAATGGAGTGAGAAAATTGCTAGGATCACTTAGAACTCAAAACCAAAGTTGGGAGACGGATGGATTTGCTCAAAAATCTTGGAGAGGTTTCCTTATGGAATGATGAAATTGGTGAGGGTTTAATGACCAAGAAAATAAAATCCAAATTGGATAGGAAAATTTTTGTTATTAACTGGATTTATTAGGTCCCTATTCCAAGTGGAATAACTCAAAGAGACCTCTCTTAACCCATGCAAAAAAAAAAAAAAAAAAACATTACTAGTCAAAAATCTAGAAATTTGAGAACTTATGAGCTAGTAAATCTAAACAATGCCTAAGCAAATCAAGTGAAAATGCAATGGAGAAATTTTTGTTATGAACTAGAATGTCTTTTTGATCTAATTCAAATGTAATCAACTTGATTAAAGCTCGTTAGCATGCTCTAAAAAATAGCAGAAATTTGTTGTTCTTTGCTAAAAAGGAGGTTATCCAGGTGGATGTTGGTGGCCACCCACCTATCCCACTTGGACCCCCACAACTGTCTCTTTCAATTTTTCAGTTTCCTAAATTGTAGAACAGTTTACTATTTTTTAGCAGTTTTTTTTTGTCCTGAACTTCCGGAGCCGTTTTGAGGCCCTAAATGACATTTTTTGGGAAATACGGGGGCAACATCATGGAATGATGTTGCCCTTCCCAAAGTGGTAGTTCTCAGATAGATCTTTCTAACGAGCTAGCATACACGTCAAACGGAGATCGTATGTCATAGTTACGACCCTAGGAAATTGATGTACCAATTTGCCCAAATGGGGCCCACAATTTGGTGTTTCATCTTCTAGCGTTAGGTTTTGGGATGTGAAGGGTTTTCCATTGTTTCTCAACAATAAATACGACTTCAAGCTTCATTATAACATAGTTCAGAGGCATGTAGCCGCCACATCTCTTCTCAGAGATAAGCTACCATCACCCTAGCTGGTTTATTTCCATTACTGTTTGTAAGCATATTTCAATATTTTACATTAATGAAAGGAAGTATTATTTCCATTGCATATCTGTGTTTATGGTTATCTCTGTAATAAGTTGCGTTCCTGTTTAAATCCAGATCAGGAGGTCCAACAATCTAGATTTGGGAATAAGAAGACTAATCCAAGAAGCTCAATGATTACTATGAACTTCCAAAGCTTTTCCAAGGATGAAATAATTCTTGTGATCCTGCAAAAGAACTTTGATTAACCATTTAACCCAATCCTACAACAAGAAATCATTAATATTAAATGTAGAAGTAGAATGAAATAAAAACTAGAGATGCATGTGAATAAGCAATGAAAAGAATGAAATAAAATGATACAAAATGGCTCTGAGGTTCCTAGGATGGCCAATCCCAAGGAAAATTAGAGACCTATGGAGGAGAACAAGATTTAGAAGATGAACATGACACCAATCTTCATTATTTTCATCAATAGAATTACATCCCAGCAAGAAAATAGAATGGAGCTGCAAAAATACAAGCTCACTCCACAATAACGCTAATGAAAATCTATCCCTAGAGGTAAATTCAACTTGGTACTTATACAGAATGATTAGGAATCATTCCCCATGAATGGAAGAAGCTTTCCCCACAAAAAACCTTTGATTAGTGGATCTGGTCCCCAATATTAGGAATTTGCATTAAATGGCAAGGAACCCATTCATAGATTTTCTCAATCATTCCCTAGAGGAAAATTCAACTTGGTACATATAAAAAATGATTAGGAATCATTCCCCATGAATGGAGGAAGCTTTACCCACCAAAATCCCTTGATTAGTGGATATGGTCCCTTTATTAGTGGATATGGTCCCTTGATTAGTGGAACACAATCCTAGATTTTCTCAATCATTGGAGTTCAACAATCTGTTCCATAATTCCATAATATCTTGTTGATTTATTATTTATTATTGATCATCCTATAGTAGAGAAAAAGTCCCTAAATTATCTCCTCCTCCAAATATTCAATCTACCCAATATTCTCATAATATTCCACAAAAATAAATAATACTAGGCACAAATATCCAAATATTCATAAACCTTCCTAATTAATATATTAAAATTAAAAATAAATTATCTAATGAAAAAAGAGAGGTTTAATGTGTTGAAGGATGGTCATAGGCCTTAATTGATGTTTAATTTAGAGGAATGGGCCTTAATTTATGTCTAATTTAGAGGCCTATCATACCCCTTGCTGAAAGTGTTGCTCATCCTTTGAGCAACTTAGTGACCTCATTGTTCCTCATTCATAGCCTTGGTGGCCTCTCTCTTGTGAATTAAGAATCTTGGATGTAAATTCTGCAAGGACGAGCCCAAAAACAAATTTGTGCAAATAAAAATCATTGTTTTTTGAGATCATTAACTTGCCTTCTTCCCCTTATTCAAGATGGGTTCTTGAATATTTTTTAGTTTGGCAAAGTATTCCACACCCTTATCAACCTTTTACTACCTTGTTCCACCATTTGGACACCTCTAACACCTTCAAAATGCATTTAGATGAGAACTAGGACATCATATAGTAATTCTTGTCAAAACTACAGGAAACCCTATTAAAACTACAAGAAACCTGTTTTCAACATAGATGAAAGTCTAAGGTTAGGTCAGACCCTCAACTTGACTTCCATAACATCTTTTAGGCCTTGGACAAAAGCTAGGAAGAGAATAGAGACCTCTTGGAATTGCAATTTGAGTTTTGTTTTCATGGTGAATGTTTCATTTCCTTTTTTTGCCTTCTTTTTCTCTCTTGTGGCCTAGATGATTGCCTAATGGCCTTGGAGTTTTATGTTTTGATTAGGTCTCTCTTAATATTTGCCATCTTGGGGTTTAGCATAATTTGTTCATTTCTTCCTTCTTCTAGCAACATTCTACCTTCCTGTAGTAGTCATTCCTCCTCTTTCAAGGTCTTCTAATTGTATGGGACTAGAATGATGAAGAGGGATTGGATGATGATGCTAGGGAACAAAGGGAGTAGTGTAGGTTTTTGAAAATGGCGAGGATGCTCTGTTTTTGTTTTTCTAAGAATGAAGTGGCATGGATGAATGATGAATAGATAGTGAATATGAAGTGGATGGAGGGCTTGGAGTGTTGTGGTGACTTGGTCGTTGCAAATTTTTTTTCTTTTAACTATTGTCCTCATTCCTTGAAATCATCACCCTTCATAATTTGACTTTTCAACCTTGCATGAGTGAAGGAGTGAGCTGCAATTAACTAGTTGAAGGTGGCTAAGACTATTGACCCATCCTTAGCTTATAAAACCTCATCTCTCATGCATTGACAATAAATGTCTAGCTATAATATGCTCAAGAGAAGAGGTCAAGAATATTGCATACCTGTACCTACCTGATGGCCTTCCTATAGATGTTGTTTGTTGGAGAGTGAAATCCTTGCTTGTATTTGCTGCATGTGTTTTCCTCTTTTTTCTCTAATTTTTTTCCTTGATATGTAGGTACTGGATGGCGATGCAGATGAATCCTCGTTGTACTGGTGGGTTCCCTCTTGTTAAATACCCTTGTCATGTTTCTTTGATGGATGTGGAGGGTTGTATATCTCTCCTTATCATTGTTTGATCAAGCCAACCTCTGATTTTTCCCATTAAAACTACTCACTGTCAATCTTGTAGGTGTTGTCTTGTATCTTGTAGGATCTCAAGGAATCTTGTAGGTTTTTAGGATAGCAATTTGTTTTTTCCATATCTCCCAAAGGATATAATGGATTGACCTGAAACTTCCTGAGCATGTTTCCATCATCATTATGGACCTCCACATAAAAATAATTTGGTCAATGGATGCACAGATCTCGAGAAAAAACTAAAAATGTCTTAAAATAAATTGAGCATGGAATAACATCATTTTCCCTTATTTGATCTTTAAGTTGATCAAGTAATCTGCAATCGTGGAAGAAAGTCAATCAAAACCCCATTGTTCATGTAGATTAGTGATTCAACTATCTTTGCCATTGGAAGCGAAACCAATTTGGACAAAGCAGTCTCGTTTAACTGATTCTAGTTCATGCAGAGTCACCAATTTGTTTTTGGGAAAACTAGTAAATGCTAGCCCTCTAGGTTTGGTAACTAACCTAGAAACAAGAGTCAAAGCAATTCACTATCTTTCCTATGAGTGATAGATAAGAAAGAGTCTATGAGGGACCAATCTATAACTTTCACTTGAATCCTCGCTTGATATTGCTCTCCTTTGGCCGCTCCCGTAACTCCTCCCCGTACTTAACATGCTTGGAGAGTACCTGCATAGCTACAGAAACAAAGACCTATCAAAGCATAATGATCCATCACAGCATAAACATCATAGAATCAAAAATATGATAAACAAATGAATGCATTTATAGTTAACATAATCAATTGGGAAAAATCTTGAAGAACTTTATAGATAACAAGAAGAATTAAAACCCATAAGAAGTCTGATCTAACGCCATCCTCCCAGCTTCAAGCCTTCTTCACCTCATGAATCAGCAAGAACACACCAACAATAACACAATGCTCTCTCCTCAATACTGAAACTAGCAGGACATCCTTACAACTCAAAATAATTCAGCCCACTGATCTCTTGGATTTATAGATGATTGTAGGAGGTTGAGTCATTGATGGGGATGATGAATGCCTTTCTATTTTTATGAATTGGTTCCATGAAAGAGGAGAATTGGAGGTGGTTTCCTAATTCCCTTATTCATCCTTGGGCGAATTCAGAGGGGCAAGTGGTACAGGAGAAGTTTCTAGAAGTTTCCATGAGCAACCAACTCTCAAACTCTCCTAGAATTTTGTCTTACCTTGCCCATTGCACCTACTAGAGGGAAAAACTACAATGCATAGAACTTTAACACTGTAGTACCTACTATGCATAGCACCCTAACACAGGGCTTTTAGCAATTATTCATTTTAGGCACTTTCTGGATTATTTTTGAGATGAAACTTTTGGGAGAATGAGGCATTCAGATGATTTAGTTCCTTTAGGGCATAAAACAACTATTTTAGGGGTTGATGAACCCTAATACATCGACATGTGAGTTGGGGTTGATGTGCCCAAATATACCTATAACAGTTGTCCCCTAAAGCATGAGGGCATAAATGTTCATGTTGGGTGAAATGCTTTATCATGAGGATCGGAAGTTTCAAACTTGAAGGTGACCTACATCAATTACAATACAATACATCATGATAATATAATTTTTCATGAATTAGCCGAGGGAGGCATCCCTATGCTCAGCCTTATAAACTTTCATTACATGTACATAGATCAAACAGTGGTCTGCAGATATAGACTTGTAATCCATGATTGGATGACCATATCTGTAAAGCCTTCATACATTTGATGTTTTTGTACTCCTGAATATATCATAGCCCAGATGGATGAAACTAGATCTGGGGTCTTCAAATTTTTTCAACCTTCACTAAATGTACAAGTCAAACCATGTGAAAAGATGTTCTGAGGTTGAACATGCAGAGAGATCGTCTGATTACCAGCCAATGATGTAAGTTGTTAACGAACACGAGAGGGATCACCGATAATGATGATGATCCTCAAGTTACTACAGTACATTTCATGTGGTGTGAATAGATGATTCGATGTCGAACACCACACAAACTATTTTTGTCAAAGGCCATTGATGTCAACTTGTCGCCAGAAGAGAGAAAATTTCCATTGATGTATGAAAGCTTCAAAGCACTGAAAGGGTGTTTCTAAGTCAACTTCATGGATAATGAGCTGATATTGACAAGAAGAAACTCGTCGTAGCAGGGCCTTGATGTATCCTGCATCTAAGACATGAAATGAATTAAATGATTTTGGAGATGAAAATGAACTAACAACACAAGGTTTAGAAATGGCAGTCATGAAAATGAAGGTTTGCGGTATTGGAATGGATGAGACTTTAACCAGATGACTTCTCTTGAATATATTGGCAACATTGAGATGAATTGGTAGCATTATCCCAAAGGATGGATGGTGTGATGACCAGCAAACGGAATAACCTAACCCAACTCAATCACGAAGATGAAGTGAAAGTGTCATGTTCAAGAGTGAGTCCCTACCATAAGGTTTCAAGATTTTTTCCACTTTTTCGATAGTCATTGTTGACCAGTACCTCTTTATTTTTTATCAAGCTTGAGGAGGATAACATATGCTTGTTTTATAATTCACGCTTCGAGTAAACCCATCACTGTTTTATGTTTTAACGAGTCCAGTGATGGTGAAACCCGGTCTTGTTTAGATGGAAAAATTTGTCGCTATTATTTTAATGAGTTTAACGACAATGATAACTCAATCCTTTTCGTGTTTAGAAAGTTTGAAAAGAGACGAAATAAACTCATATGTGTATGTAGATATTGGACTAGTTTGACCTATGGCATGCCTACGGGAAGCAGATGCTCCAGTGGAGGGAGTTTTCGGAGGGCAGTCCTTCGAGATTTGGACATAGCAGAGACCTTGGCTCAGTTGCAGGATCATGTAGAGAGCTTAACTCTCAGAATTATGGATGTCCGGATTGATGAGTTACCCATGAGGCTGCAGTGCCATACCACTGGTTTGCTGAGTCGTTGGAAGAGGCTCCTGCTTATGATAGCACAGGCGGTGACCTGTTATCATCAGCATAACTAGGCTAGGATGTTTTCTGCATTCATTTTGAGTTTCTGGGGTCAGATGACCAATTTTGTCTTGGACACAAAATATTTTTGAAAATTTATAAACAACTATCTATTTGACTTTCGGAGTTTTATTATGGTTAAGTGATGAAATCCTATGCAAATGATGATATGAAATTCTTTCTTTACATATGTTACAAATGTTTATTTAACACATAGTTTGCTATAGATTCAGTCAATGTGTTTAAATTTCTAGAAATATGTTGATATTGAATGAACTCAAAATGTCTTTCCAAAATTCTAACTCTTAGGACACCACTAACAAATTGGCGACACTCGAGGTATTGCAAAATTGTCCCTCCCAAAAGCAGGCTTTGTTATCAGCGATAGGTGGGATCGATCCTATGGATTCCAATATTATGGTCTTTAATCATACAGGATATGCACCATAGTTACCAGCACAAATAGCTTTCCTTATATAGGTAAAATCCCTCAACAAAAATGTTCATCAAACCATTATTGATGTGGGGGCATCTACCTGTATCATGTCAATGCGTTGCTGGAAAACTCTTGGTTCACCACCCTTGTCATGATCACCAACAACACTAAAAGCTTTTGATGGAAGAACGTACACTCCATACGGGATTTTAAGTAGCTTGCAAGTAGAACTAGGGGGAAAAATAGTAGATATTGAAGTCGAGGTCATTGATGGACTCCTTGATTACAATATTTTACTGGGAAGGCCTTGGGTATATGTTATGGCTGTAGTTATGTCCACATACTTTCAGATGATTGCATTTCCTTTCAAAGTTGGAATTACAGTCATCGACCGGCTAGCCTTCTTTGCTAATAGCTCACAAGCTATGGGAAGAATTCCATTGATACATGGAAATTCACAATCACTTCAAAATGTTGGAGTAGGTCTCCTAAAAGATCCTTGATGGGTACTTTTACCGTACCGTCACCATCTGTTCTCATGGAAGTGGCAACAGTGGAAACCTGCAACATGATTTCTTCTACATCATCTAAGTTTAAGAATAGTTCCAACTATTTTGAGAGTGATTATCATCACAAGGCAATGCCGCCAAGCCCCATTGAATCGTTATAGCAATCAATCTATTTGGCTTGTGCGACGAACCCAAATCTGCACTCAACAATTGTATGGGTAGATAAGTATTTAGAATATGGCAACTCTTCTGATCCTTGGTCAGGTATACATTCTACGGACAAAGGAATCATCCAATCGATGATGATAGGAGAGATGCCATGGGAATATTATCATCATCATTCCCACCTTTGAGATGAAAATGAATATTATTCAAAAGAATTCAATCACTCTTCAATCGTTTATTTTTTATCGAATTCTGCAAATACAATCGATTCTGAGCGAAATCTATCTAACATTTAAGAAACAATCTCCATAAATATTTCGACCAAACCCAATGTTATAGAAAATATTCACGTCGGCAAAAATCTTGTTCTCCATCAGAACTAGATAATTACTGTGCTCTTTTTCACGAATTCAGAGACATCTTTGCATGTTCATATGAAGAAATGCCAAATATTGACTCAAGCATTGTTAAACATGAGATCAAAATGTATCCTGATGTCAAACTAGTATGACAACGGCTTCGACCTATTCATCCAAAGAAATTTGTTGCCATTAAAGTAGAGGTTGAAAAACTTTTGCGTGCTGGCTTCATTTTCCCTGTACCTCTCACTGATTGGGTATCTAATATTGTCCCAATGATGAAAAAACAAAGGACGATTAGAGTGTGCGTCGATTATAGGGATGTAAATCAAGCATGTTCGAAAGAAAACTATCCTACGCCCTTTATCGACCAGATCATTGATGAATGTGCTAGATGCGAAATCATTTCATTCATGGACGGATTTTCTGGCTACAATCAAATCAATATCCGCCCACTAGACCAATCAAAAACTGCATTCATATGTCCATGGGGCACATTTTCAAATCATAAATTTCCTTTTGGTTTGAAGGACATAGGGGTGACATTTTAGAGGCCAATGAGTTATGCCTTCCATGACATCAAACGCATAGTTCAACCATATCTTGACGATCTGCTTGCTCATTCATGAAAACAAACTAATCACTTGCAACATTTGAGAGCCATATTTTTACGTTGCTGACACTACAAAATAAGACTCAATCCACACAAATGTGTGTTTTGTGTTGGCTCTGGTCTACTACTTGGCTTTGTAGTTTCTAAGGATGGAATTTGACTTGATCCAATAAAGGTTCAGGCAATTCTTGACATGCCTCCACCTTCAAATTTGCTACAGATATCCAGAGACTTCATGGGAAGGAAAACTTTCTAAGGAGGTTAATTCCAAATTATGTTGAGCTAGCTAAAGGTTATAAATATCTACTAAAGAAAGAGGTACCCTTCCATTGGGATCATGTTGCGTAAGCTTCCTTTGATGCTCTCAAAGGTTCCCTGATAAAAGCATCATTAATGTATGCCCCAAACTATCAAAAAGACTTTTCCCTGTATCTCACCGCTATAGATACAACCATCAGTATGGTTTTAGTGCAAGAATATAATGGAATTGAACATCGTATATATTATTTAAATCACAATCTTAATGATATAGAAAGTAAACATTCATATGTTGAAAAGTTAGCTTTAGCAGTCATTCAAACTGTGCAAAGATTTCGACATTATATTCTCCTTTGCAAAACTACCATTGTATTAGATTGCAACCCTATGACACACATCTTGTCATGTCAATTGTTGGGGGTCAAATATTCTAAATGGATAGTCATTTTGTAGGAGTTTTATTTGGAATTCATTAAATCCAAATCAAAAAAATCTCTCGTCTTTGCAGAGCTACTTTGTGACCTTCCCTCGTCCTCCAATGATTTAACATCAGAAGCATCCATCTTGAATGAGTCTCTATTTCTGATATCGTCAAGTGATCTATGGTATGGGGATATACTGATCTATCTCTAGACCCAAGCTTTTAGGCCTAACACCTCTCGCTCTAAATAACGACGTACTCGATACCAAGCCAAAGATTATCTTATTGTTGGTGATACACTTTATTCAAAGATTGCATACTTGCTGTCAGAAAGTGTAATGCTTGTCAGATTTTTTATCGTAAAACCAGATTACCACTTGAACCACTACATCCAGTCATTGTTGTTTGCAAAATGAGGCACTAATTTCATGACACGTAACCCCACCTTGGCCAGGGGGCATGGGTATATTATAGTCTCTATCGACTACTTTACCAAATGGGCCGAGGCGATGCCTATATTGAACAACAATGGCGAAACGACTGCTCTCTTTTTTTTTCAATCATGGGGTTTCTAGATTCGGTGTGCCACAAGCAATAGTCACAGATCATGGGTCGCATTTTCACAATCACATGATGATCGAGTTAACTGCCAAGTTAGGACTGTCTCATGATAGTTCTACTCCATATTATCCGCAAGCTAATGGACGAGTTGAGGCAATCAACAAGGTCCTGAAGCGCATGCTGCAAAGAATGATTGGAGTCCATAAGTGAAATTGGCATTTAATCCTGTACTCAGCTTTGTGGGCATACTAGACTTCAGTGAGAAATGCGACTGGATTTACGCCTTTCCAGTTGGTGTATGGTTTGGAAGCAGTCTTACCAATTCAATGTGAAATCTCATCTCTCAAGCTCACAATTGACCTGTTACCTGACACTTCTGAAGAAGAAGCTCAATTATTGGAATTAATCCATCTGGATGAAACCCATCGTGATGTCACATTGGCTAACAAAGCACATAAGAAATGCATCAAGGCATAATATGACAAAAATGTTAAGCCTCGTGTCTTCTCAAAAGGTGACCTAGTTTTGCTTTACGATCCGGATTTTGACAAATTAGTAGCAGGGAAATTTGAACCATTATGGATGGGCCCTTATGTTGTTAAATGTGTGTTGACAAAATGAGCCTATGAGTTAGTCGATTATGATGGGATTTCATTGTCGCAACCCTGAAATGGGTTGTATCTCAAACGTTACTATGCTTGATTAAGTGTAGTAAAAATCATTGTACATATGCTTTCACTGCATTTTTGTGAGTTAATTTTTCTTTTAGAGTTTCAATTTGGTTAGGTAATCCACTTCACATTTGTTGCAGATGTCAAAATTTTCGGAATCATTTGTTGGGTATGCCGACGGAGCTAGTATCATACGTAGAACTTATCTTCTGCAGCCTAGGCCATCTTGTTAGGATATTCCGACACATAGGAATAGTTAAGTTCAACTTGGTCTAGTATAGAGTTAGGTAAAGTGTGTTTCTTTACCGTTGTACATTTTGTAACTTACAATCCGATGGTCACGATATGTAGTGATCCGACGGTTCATTCTCTCCTTGGTATTATCGACACTTGATCCGTGGCTTGACACAAGATTGGTCCATGAATTCTATTTAAAGCGCATGGAGGGTCATTTGTAGGTTAACCATCCATGAGAGAAGCTTATGTAAATTTTCATTCTTTTATTAATAAATTGCCTGTAGTAGCCACGTTGGCGCAGGCCGTGGACTGTTTCCCTCTCTGAGGGTTTTAACCACGTCAAAATACTGGTGTATTGATCTGTGATCTGTTTGTGAGCGGTGTCCTTTTGGTGTTCTGTCTGAGGAACTTACCCTGTAAATTCCTACATGGTATCAGAGCGATTTGAGGGCCGCGTCCGTTGGTGATCCAAATCTGAAGCCGGTAGAACTGCATGCGGCTGTCGTTTCCTAGATCTACTGTTTCTGACTGCTTTCGGGCCGAGAGGACTGCTCTGTTGTGTTCGGAGCATCTGTTCCAGTGAGGAACCCCTTTCGTTTCACGCGAAAAGGGTTCCGGGAGCCCTATCTGCGTCATTTTTAAGATCTGGAGGTATACAGTCTTTATTTGCAGTTTACTGTTATTTTCTCTCTGCTTATTTCGGTTTCGGTTTATTTAGTTTTTTTTAACCGGATCTATACCCTTCATTTCTGCGTATGCTCTTTGCCCTGCGACTCTGTGCGATCTGGGCAAATCAGAAACAGAAAGGAAGGATTTTTTTTCCATGCGTATGCTCTTTTCCCTGCACCTTAGTGTGATCTCAGAAAATCAGAAACATTGAGAAAAATATTTAGTTTTTTGGCTAAAGCTAATTTTTTTTAAATATTTAGTTTTTTTGGGTAAAGCTAACTTCGAGCCATAAGGTTCGTTTTTCTTTTCATGTCTGTGTTGGGTTTTGTGTTTTGTGTTTTGTAGGAAAAAGAGGTTTCTCAAGGCAAGCACGCAAACCAAAGCCCCCCCCTTCTCTCTCTCTCTCTCTCTCAAATTTTTGTATAGATCATTGGTTCAAAGTTATTTTAAGAGAGTAGAGGTCTTGGGTTCAAATCTCCATTTTGTGGGGGCGTTTTTTTTTCATTCCCGCACATTCGGGCACTTTGCCGGCGACTTCAACAATGTTTTTTCAAAAAGCCATAACTTCTTCATCCGGAAGCCTTTTTCAGAGCCGTTTTTTTTTAAACAGCCTAATTTTTCGAGATCTATCCATTGGAACACTTACTTTCAGCATCTTCAGCTTCAGATTTTTAAAAAAAAAATGGAAAGTCCATGCCAAGTCATTCTTGACAGCACTAACTACTTCCAATGGTTAGCCTACATGGAAGATTTACTTAGAAGTAAAGGTCTCTACAGAATAGCCACGGGCTAAGAGAAGAAACCAAAGGATGAAGATAAGGTTGATAAATGGGAAAATAGACAAGATCAAGCACGTGGTTTGATAGGGATGTCTATTTCTCCTGATCTTAGATTCCATATTGCAGACCTTGATACTCCTCATGAAGCATTGGAACAAATCACTAAAGTTTTTTGGATTAAAAATGAAATTAGAGCCCATCAACTTGAAAATGAGTTGCTTACATTGGATCCTAATAATTTTTCTTGCATTGAAGATTTCTTGTCCAAATTCAAGACCCTTAGATATCTCTTGGAAGGTGTTAAGGTTAAGAAAGAAGATAGGAACCTTATTTATTCCATCCTTACTAAGTTGGGACCAGCCTACTCTGTATTTATTTCCACCTTCCATTCTACAAGGGAAGCATTCATTTGTCAAGGAAACGACTACAAGGCCCCTTCCTTTGACTCTTTTTTTGATTCTTTAATAAGAGAACAAGAAAAACTCTTACACCTTGGTCTTCTTAATCTTAGAAACTCTTCCAAGAAAGCGTTAGCCACCCAGCAGCAACCAAATTTAAAGAATCCTAAGAAAAAAGAATGGTCCTAAACCAAACAAGGTTCCTAAGCAAACTCAGCCTCAAAATGAAAGATCATTTCAGCAAAATGATAAGACCAATAAAAACAAATGGAAGAAGACTGATAGACATTGTAACTTTTGTAATCGAGATGGCCACTTAGAATCGAAATGCTTTAAGAATATGGAAGCCTTGGAAGCCGCAATGAAGAAACATAACATCCATGTGGAGCATTCTTCTACTTCAACTTCAACTTCATCTTCAGGAATGGCACTTTCTGCATGTCGTTGTCAATCATCTCAGTCTGGTTATGCTTTAAATGTATCTTCTTCTTCTCATTCTCATGAGTGGCTCATTGATTCTGGAGCCTCTTATCACATGGCCAAAAACAAAGCCATGTTTTCTTCTTTACATGATTGTAACACCAAAAATATATATGTTGGTGATGATAGATCTCTTAATGTTGTAGGGACTGGAACTGTTCATCTAGACAATGGTCAGTTTAATGATGTATTATGTGTTCCAACCTTATCCAGCAACCTTCTATCTGTATGTCAGATAACTCATTCAGGTGAAGGTAAAATTGTTGAATTTTCACCTCATGATGTTGTAATCAAGGATCTAAGAGATCCTAAACAGATTCTACTACTGGTATTGTTGATGATTCCACAAGGTTGTATAAGTTTCACAACTTTTGGTCATCAAATCTTCCCTCAGTATTTGTTGCTCATAATGATGAAGTGAGCAAACTTTGGCATGAGCGATTTGGTCACTTAAACTATCGCTCCCTTCAGCATCTATGTAAGAAAATATGGTGACAGGTCTTCCTATGGTATCTTGCAGAGATGGTGTTTGTTCCGGATGTGTACTCGGAAAACATCATCGGGACAATTTTGAAAAACGTGCCTCTTGGCACGCCTTAGCCCCTTTACAGC
>APFE031081581.1:21484-43611 GCA_000404065.3 Pinus taeda | reverse complement strand
GTTGGTTTAGTACCCGGATCTACCGCGATCCATTGATCTTTATCCACCAACAGATCCTCCATCTTGAGTTTCCACAACTCAAAACTCTGACCATTGAACTTCTCAATCTCTATCTTTCTGCTACTCGCCATCTTCTTTCACGACCAGAATCGATCTCGCAGATCTCCCACTGAACAGGGTCTACCACATGCCCGAGCGAAACCCCTCAGCAACAAAGGCATCCCCTTGAAGCGAAAACAACTCTGATACCAAATGTAGGTTTTAACCCCGTACATAAATTACCTGCATAAGAATTCTAAATCACAGGAAAAGTAAAAATGTGAGAGCATAACACATAAAACACATATACACAGAGATTTCCCACTAGATCTCAAAACCGAGACTACTAGCTTGATTTTTCATTATATTCCTTTCAATGCTACAATACATATTTATACATGCCGAAGCATCCAATACCATGGACCGAAAACCATAGGTAGGTTCGCCCAACCTAATATAGTGTCCAAAAAAAAATTTCTTGGGGCACTGCCCCAAACCCCGTAGAGGGGGGTTACCCGCCCCCCTCAAACCCCTCAGACAGGGGGGCCTGCCACCCCCCCGCTGCGCAATCGGCGCAACGAAGGGGGGGCGGACCTCTAACCCCCCGGTTCACTACGAAGGTTAGTCATGGAAAGAATATAACACAACCCAACAAATGTGAAAACACAAATAACAACAAATAAAGTAGCAATTCAACAAACCCATAAGAAAACAGTATAATATCGAGTTCACCGTCATATCTTGCGCTACGTCTCCTTGAGCTCTAATCAACTCGATTAGGCTCTCTAAGATTATGTCTTCAATTATTTTACAAGTGCTACACTTAACTCCATTAGTTTATGGCTAAACCGATGGGATTAGAATGTCATCTTACCCCTAGCTGTCCATGTTGTGCATACATGTCTAGGCTTCTATAGACTTGAGTCCTTCAATCAGTGCTCTGAGCTTCTTGAGCTTTTGGCTTCTCTGACTCCCTCAGAATTCTGCATTTGTCTCTAGAACTCCTTCTCCTATCTTCAACACACCTCAAAGAACCAACCACAGCTCAATCATTCAATCTCTTTCTATGCTACAACTTCAATATAGCCTCATCGCTCTTTAGAAATCTGTTAGAGCTCTCAGGCTTTGCGACTATGCCTCCAACCTCTAGTGGATTCGCCTATTACACTAAGCTCAGTTTGAGTTCCACACATAAATTACAATGACTAGGACTGTACTTGGATCCCCCAAGTCTCTTAGAGTACACAAACTCTCTGGAGTACACAGACTCTCCTACTCTATCTTAACCCTGGCTCACTTACTGCCTTTGCTTCTTCAGGTCACCTCAACTCTACTTTCTCGACTTCTAGGTTTTCTTACTGCTTTCTGGGCTAGCCCCCTTCCTCTATGTCAGTCTATGGCTTTAACACAATCTTCTCCCTCACTGTTGACTTCCACTTCTCTGCTTTCAAGTTCCCTACTTTTTTCCATTCGAATCCCTTCTTTTGACGGTTACAATAACTACATAATGTGTTTTAGGTAGGTGGCCATCTATTCCTTTAACAGATGAGCATGTCATGTTCATAAAAAGCACTCGATCATTTGAAACGACCATTATTTCCATTTACTCCAAGAATGCCTGTGAAACACAAATCTCTGCGAACTCATCATCCACGTCAGACTTCAAAATCCCACACAATCTATTTTATAACTTCATCAAATCCAGTCACCCATTGAGTCGCATCACCGCCATTGATCTGGACCATCCAGATCCTATAGTCATCACACATATCGGGCGAATAACTTGCTCGATACCTACCCGTCCGATCTGAGAAGCTTTTTCTCTCTTCCGCCAGATGCATGTCACTCACTGTGTGGCATTGTGTGGGACTCTGTCTAAACTGCTTACTGATCAAAGTCATTTCGAGATCCTGATGATTTTTGTGGAATCCTGCCTTGGAAAAAACCAAAACACTTTATACTGTGTTTCATGATTTTTTAGGTCTGGGCACATGTGGCTCTCCTTCTTCGAGGGGTTTGCCCTGTAATGTGTGATTAGCCTTATCGGTAATAATATATCATATTCCTCCCTCATTGACTCAAACTGTCATTGACTTTGCTAATTAGCAACAGCATGCATTACCATGGTCTGCTAGTATGCGCACTTTGATCGAAAACCCTCATTGATCCATGGTGATTGTAGTTAGCAACTATAATGAGGATTCCTATGATAAGCAAGATCTTCACAAGATTTTTAATCTTTGGCATAATTATAGAGATTTCACAAAGACTTCGATAGTTTTAGGATCCATTTTGGATCACGCCTTCCCACTAATAGAACTTTTGGTCCACCAAAAGACTGAAATTTTTATTTGAGTAGTAAAATGAGAGTAATGACACCCTCTTCTTTCAACCTCCCTACACTTACCTTTGCATAGTGCCTCTAAACCAAAATGTCTGACCACTACCCTTCTTGGATGGGTTGGTCATCTCGGGAAGAATTGCTTTCCTCCTTGGTTTCATATAGAGCTTCTGCTATGAAGTTTACAGAAGGTAGTTCGAACTTCTTTGCCTTTATCCTTGATCCAAGGTGGCTCAAACAAATGTGAAGTACATCTGCTCCACAAAAATTCCATTTGTACCTGTTGCAAAAGCTACCAAAAATGATTTTTTAACAATAACAGGCATACAGACAACATCTGGATAGACTAACTTCTACCTCAACAAAGAAACAGATTCAACATCTTGTGAACCCTTCCATGTATTATATCTACATACAAATGATTGACTAGGTAACAAGCCAATAAAACATGCCTTTACAACAAATGCCTCTTCAATTCAAGCATGTAGGAGAAGGAACTTTACGACTATTTCCCAAAATATGAAGCACTTCATCATTACTTCCATTTTGGAGACCTGGTTAACTTCTCCCAAGTCAACATCACGTGCATGCTTAAAACAAAGTAATTAACCCTGCAAGTTAATTACAGATACATGTTTGAATACAAGGAAATCATTGGCATCCCTATGTTTATGCACATCATTCTCATGAATGCATTTCATCCTTCAACCATTGCTTAAGTACAAAATACTTTCGAAGCTAAAATAAACATAATGTAACAGCAACAAAGTGATTTTCCTACTCAACTTCTCTCCATTTACTATTTTCGTAAGATCCAGTGGCTTGCATTTATTCCACAAAGAAACGCAAATAGATGCATCAATACACATGCAATCTTAATTGGATAGGAATTATAACCATTTCTTACCAATCCATTTCAAAGTTCCTTCCCTTGTTTGCACATCAACATCAATATGTGAATCATCCTAAAAGACATGAATCATGGAATCTTTATTTCCATCCCTGCCATTTTCATTCTCCACCTTCTCCTTTAGCTTTGGTGGAAATAGTGTTGGATTCAAAGTCCAACAATTTTTAGTATGATTCCCTTTCTTATGGCAGTAAGTGAAACACATGTGCATCCTTTTGACCACATGATTTGCCTTCTCCTCTGGACCTTTGGCTACTTCCTTCTTTTCCTTCTTTTACTTCCTGTATGTGGCCACCTTCTTCCAACATCTAGAAACATCATGATTATCCAAACCACAAAAGGAACATGCAACACTTTTCCCATACTTATGTGGAAATTCATCATCCTTTGCAAAATAAAAAGAAATGTGTTTAGAACCAGATTTATACCCACCTCTTTCACCTTTATTGCCTTCATGAGGAGGTGAAGCAAATGAAGAAGTGGCTCCCTTTGGAACACCATCAAAATATTCAAGGCTGTTAGAGTCTCCCTAACTCTCTGGTTCAAGTGTGTGCTTTGAACACCTACATCCTACAATTGATGTTTAAAGCTATTGCATTCCTCTTGTATGCAGCTTTCGCACTTTTGAGGTAGAGGAAATGAAATGAAGCTCCTTCTTGGGACTATTTCACTGGCTTTCATAGCAGTTTTGTAATTATTTCCATATGACTGTGCATAGCAAAGACCCAAATATTTAGGCCTTCCCTCAACCATTATTAGTTCAAAAATACCTTGTGCATGCTTTCCCAAGACCTTTCCTTCATAGCCCATCTTGGACATTAGCTTCAAAACTATGCCTTTAGTATGTTTCTCAAAAGTACCAATACAAGTATTCTCAGAGGAATTTGAAGCAAAACTGGAATGGTGTACCTCTTTTTCAAGCTGATAGCTAATGAAGGCTTCTTTGTCAAATAAAAGTTATGACTCCAACTCATGCATGCTTTTCAGGTTCATATTCGCAATGTGAAGTTGCTTCTCCATTTCTTGCAATTTGCCAGAAAGCAACTGCTTCTCTTCCTCCACAAAATCCAACTGCTCTCTAAGTATGCTACTCTTCCTACCATCGTCATAAATTTTTCTCACCATATCCATTATGGTGGAGAAGTCTTGCTTCATGTCTTCATCAAATACTGTTGTGAAGAAAGAAGAATTTGAGGACTTACTTGTAGAAGTTACCATTATGCCAATGAACAAAAGAACTTCAAAAAAGATTAACAAAGAACTTATTCAAGCAACCCTTTGTAACAAACCTCTTATGCTTCAAGGATTTTTTTGAGGTCCTTTAGCATAAGAAGAATGCCCTTAGCCCTTCTTCCTTCTTGTCCTTCCTAGACTGAGCTATCAATAGCCTTCCCTTTACCTATACAAACTCAAACGATAGTAAATTTGCAACCAAGCATATGATTAATGAGGAAATCAGTCCTTGACTATCCAAACACATTTCTGACAAGCAATATTTTCCTTGTCAATCAGGCATCCTAATACAACCTTCTTTGAATGTGGGGCTAATCAATCTTAAGCTCTGATACCACCTGATCTGAAAATGGGGTTCCTTAGCTTCTTGTCTAACTTACAAGAAGCTCTCCCACTTCCAAAGCTTTAAATTTTCCCGAGGCTTAGTAATTAATCAATGCAGAATTAAGATATGCTTGACAAATATAGGTGTATGCTTGTATTTTCTTTTGACTGTTGAGTGCTTATGTTCATTTTCTTATGTTGATGTGAAAACACAAATAACAGTAAATAAAGCAGAAATTCAACAAACCCATAAGGCAACAATATAATATGGAGTTCACCCTAATATCTTGGGCTACATCTCCTTGAGCTCTAATCAACTCGATTAGGCTCTCTAGGATTATGGCTTCAATTCTTTTACAAGTTCTACACTTAACTCCATTAGTTTATGGCTGAACCGATGGGCTTAGAATGCCATCTTACCCCTAGCTATCCTCGTTCTGTATACAGGTTTGGGCTTCTCTAGACTTGAATCCTTCAGTCAATGCTCTTAGCTTCTCGAGCTTTTGGCTTCTCTAACTCCCTCATAATTCTACATTTTTCTCTAGAACTCTTTCTCCTATCTTCGACAAACCTCAGACAACGAGCCACAGCTCGATCATTCGATCTCCGCTATGCTACAACTACACTATAGCCTCGTTGCTCTTTAGAAATATATTAGAGTTGTCAGGGTCTGCGGCTATCCCTCCAACCTCTAGTGGCTTTACCTATTATAGGAAGCTCAATTTGAGTCCCACATAGCAAATACAATCAGTAGGACTATACTTGGATCCCCCATGTCTCTCTAGAGTACACAGACTCTCTGGACTACACAGACTCTCCTACTCTGTTTACTCCTTTTCAAATTGACAACAGATGTCATCACATCATAGAGAAAGATATAGGAATAAATATCATTCATTTTAGCAGTCATTAACTAGTAGACGAGAGAAGGGTTGGTGAAATTAGTTATATACTATACAAACCTAAAACTTATATGTTGAAACACACACCCTTCTAAAAGTAACATGCTAACGCTAAGTATGTATGCTAACATAGAAAATTTTATACTCCAAAAAGCATTAATCAATACTAACTAACTTAGTATCATTGTTAAAGGAAAATGATTGTGAACCTAAATTATTTTGGGGCAAGATTTTAGTTTAGTCATGTTATAAGCTAGCACTGAATAATCGGAAAAGAAAACTCAAAATTTTCCATCACGCAAACAACATGTACATATCTATATATATATATATATATATTTAAAATCGATACTTAGCATAGTTCCCATTAATAATTTCATCGTTATAAACAAAATAATAAAAAATGGAAACAATAATAGTATTATCATTCTAGAGATGAGATTAAAATGTGGGACAAATAATACAATGTGGGGGGTTGAAACCTTAACCCTCCCTCTTAACCAGGAGATAACACATCATGTGCTTTTGTTCTACAACTTGTAAACTACAAGTCTGTGAGTCCAAAATGATGAAGCACATCACTGTCTACAAACTGGAAGGTGCACAGTGGTATGTTCCCTCATGGAAATTCTAAGCCAAGGTGAATACAAGCCTCAATAAAAGGTGAAAATAAGCCAAACTAAAAATCCTGGCAAGCTCAACGCAGGAGGTACCCACCTATAGAACCAAAGAGGGTGGATTAACCTTACACCCAAATTCATGATGAAATCACAAGGAAAAGAAACCACATTGAAGGTACCTAATAAGGGATAAAATGAATAAGTTAAATTTGTAATAAATTGTGACAAGAAAAATGAAAACCCAAAAATCACATAGAGAATAAGAAGGGACAAAAGGAAAGGTACATGTACAGGAGAATTTGGAAATAATGGTCAACTTCAAGCTACCTGTAATGTAAATTACTAGATAAACCCCAGTCAAGAAATTTTGATAAAGGTAGAAATGATATCTGGGAGCAATTTAAGAGAGGGATTTTCATGAAATTCTATAGTAAACGAAAATGCAAACATACCCTTACTAGTTAACTGACCAAGGAAATTTTCTCCCACACAGTAACCTTCTTGGGTGAGATCAAGCACAAAATGGAGGGGCACCTACACGTATACTCAAAACCATAGAGAAAAAATGAGAGTAGTCACACCTACAAGAGGGGCATAGACCTTAAGTCACCTAGGTAGGAGGATTGCCTCTCATACATAGAGAAAAAACCTACAAAACAAAGCAATTTCTTAACCTTTTTCAGGTAACCACATTAGAACAGAAGATAAGAGAGTTTATGAAGTTATGATTTTAGATCGTAAGTGGTAGTTGTCATGATTATGCTAAATAAATAGCCAGTGAGGGTTGAAACATCCACAAGAAGCTCTAGATAGAGCCCAAGCATCACCCTCATAGAACCCTAGCCAATGCGTCGAGAATTTACCAAGTGAAAGGAATATGATGGGGCTAGTGTTAATACACTTATAGAATCACTATAGATTTTACCTATATAAATCTCTACCCATGGTTACCAGTACCTCGAGTAGTGAGAAAACACGTGAAGGGTGTGGTAGGCATGTGAAGGGAGGTGAGGTGTAAGCAGGAGAGCGGGGGAGTTTGGAGGTAGTACAACCACGTCTAAGGCTAGGTGTACACTTCGAAAATTGGTGGCCACCCTACCCTAGATGCATAGTTAACATAGTTAACATATAGTTGTGCCATAATATTATGGTTATTAGTGGATAAGGTACAATTATAGTCACTAAAAGAGGAACATGGGAAACCATCATAATACCTAAATACTTCAAAATTTGACCTTATCTAAGTATGACATTGGGGGTTAATAAATTTACCATCAGTTCCCCGATAGCACTTAATTGTAAAGTCAAGTATCTTTACCAAGGTTCCCACACTATTGATCCATGCATCACAAAAATAAACAAAATATAAATAATTGGTTATGTGCATAAATGTAGATATAAGCCTTATGTCGTTCCACATTATTTCAGAGAAAATTAGCAAAAGTTTTATTAATATTGAAAAAAATAAATTTCCCTTAGTGCATGTATTTAAGGAACATATTACAATGTGTAATCTTAGGTGTATGACAAATAGTATCAGAGCTCCAATCACTACACTGGGCCTCGGGGGCACCATCAAAATAAATATAATATATTGATAGAGATTGTATGTTATATAATGCGTTGAGGTGGAGTAGACGGTGAAAGAAAGATAGAAAGCCCTCATCCAACTATTACGAGTGGTGAGGATTTGCATGTGGAATTGGGTGTAAGTGGGACTTTGATACCCGCCTTAGCTCATGGATATAGCAAATAATTTGTAATATGAAATAATACAACTTGGGAGTAGTAATGAGTAATTACTGAAAGCTAGTGTTGAGCAAGAGAGAATGTTCAGAGAGTGGATGGAAAAATCAAGCCACAAAAGAATTGAGCCGAAAGGGCTAAAGAGGAATAAAAGCGAAATAGAACCCGCGAAATCTAAAAGTGTAGGGGATTTGTGTCAGATATCCACAAAAATATAGAAATGAAAGAAGAAGATAGAGTTATAAGGTAAGTTTAGGAAGATTGAGCCCCCTGTCTTTGAAGGGGAATATTAGGATGATGGAGAGGCTTATCTACTTAATATGATCAAGTGCTTTCACGTGTATTAATATTAGAGTAATGTGTGAAGGATTTAACCCTGTTGAGAAATTACCTACATATGAATTTCGAAAATAGAAAATAAACAATAGGGAGATCATAAAATATAAAATAGATATAAAAAGAGTACTTTTAGGTGTATTAATATTAGATGAATGTGTGAAGGATTTAACCCTATAGAGAAATTACCTGCATATGAATTTTGAAAATAGAAAAACAATAAGGAGATCATAAAATATAAAATAGATATACAAAGAGACTTTCCCGTGGAGCCCAAAATTGGGACTACTAGATTGATTTTTCATTATATTCCTTTCAATGTTACAATAGGTATATATACATGATGAAGCATAAATAAACCCCAATCCATTAACCATGGATTAGAACATAATCACAATTCCCATTACTGGATCTACAAAATACCATGGACAAAAAACTATCATGCCCAAAGCCATGTGTCAAATCCATCCACAAAACCATAGGTAGGTCTAGCCACTTAATATAGGTTCCAAAAAAAACTAAAATATCCCAAAATATTTTATATCGCACTAGCACCTTCATAGTTATCTAGTACATAACGAACATATGACTTAAACATCAAGAAAAACTAGACTTAATAAAAAATAAAATATAAAGCACTAGAAAAGTGATGTTCTAACTTCTCTTGTAGGGCTTATACTCCAAGGGAACTACTATCATGAAACCTCGCTTCCTACCATATATATAAATTTGAAATATTTATTCCACTCTAACCCTATTTCATTTTCTCATTATAGGGGTATTCAGTGGTCCAGTTCATTTTGATACTATTTCCAACAAGCAACATGTGGAGTTGCCTAAATTTCAGCGAGTAGGAGAGAGTGTTGCAGTTCGTCTTTTTCCATCTCTAGAAAACAAAAAACATTCATCAAGGATGGGAATTGATACATATCTGTTTCAATTAGGGATGCAATTATATGGCTTCTCAATAGCCTCATCAACAAATTTCGTGGGTGTTCAAAATAGTGTAAAATTTTTTAGGAACATTATGTATGCAAACTTTAATATCCTTTCAACTCTTTTTTCGAATACTACCATAGAAGATAATTCAATTCTATCAGAGTATTTGGGCCCAACTTCATATTTGTGCATACATTGTGAAAAACATGCTTGCAGTTGTGATGCAACCTTAGGAAATGTCTACTTACTGTTTGAATTTTTTGAGTGTGAGCAACCACATAACCATAGAATGATGTTTGAAAAGTGTGTATATCATGTAGAAACACTTATTCCATGTGGATTCTGATTTTAATTCTGCCAGTAACATTACTATTGATTATGTATGTTAGGATCAAGGAGTTGACGACGATTAGTGTACCTCTTTTATGGAATAGTAATTTGTAGGATCTCATGCAGTTTATAGCTAAAATTCAACAAGATTTTTTTTTGATATCTAACTTTATGATGCAATTTGTCTAGTTGCTATTTATCACCATGTTTGGTGGGTTTGTAGTAGCATAGTAACCAATCTATTGAGTGCTAGAGAGGCAATTGTATGCAACATTAAGCCTACCGTAATAGATGATTCAACTCTATTATCTTTTTTGGGCCCAATTTTAGATTCAGCGAAAACTTTACAAAGTAACCCATTCCGTGAAGAAGAAAGTTTCTTGAAAGTTGAAATTGGTGACAATTTTCTCATGTTTTGTGATAGCCAAAAGCTTATATGTTGCACTAGAGATGATTCAACCATATTAGAGTTTCTGGGCCTAGGTTTAGATTTGTACACACATCGTGAAAAAAATGTTTGCAGTTGTCATGCAACCCTGGGAAATTTATACTTACCATTTGAATTTTTTAGTGTGAGCAACCATATCAATGCAAACCAATGTTTGAAAATTTTGTATATCATGTAGAAACATTTATTCTATTGTGCATTCTAACTCTAGTTCTACCAGTCACATTATTGTTGATTATGTAAATCAGGAACAGGGAGTTGACTAGGAGTAGTGTAGATCCTCTATGGAATAGTAATATATAGTATTGCATGTAGTTTACAACTAAAATTCAACAAGAATTATTTCCATAACTAACTTTATCATGGAATTTCTTTAGTTTATATTTTACATCATGTTTGACAAGTTTGCAGTAGCGACATATCCAATTTATCAAGTGTTAGAGGGGAAGTTGCATGCAGCATTTTTGACTTACCATTGGATTGGCCATTTTTCTCATAGAAATTTTTGTTGTAACCTAGTTGTAGGAAGTAGTTCAAGTATTGTAGCTGAAACAATTAGTTTGCAAAGTTATACTAGGCAATTCAACCTATATTTTTCAGCATTGTAGTATCTGCCCTTTATAGTGATATTTATTCAAGGATAACATATGTCTAAACTTTCTCGGTTCTAGTTAGTAGTAAAGAGTCAAGAGCTACTTTTTACTATTAAATACCATTACTTTTGAGCACACAAATTTTGATATACTACTGTAGTCTATATGACATAAAAAATTATTACTTATCCATGTATCCATCTGCTCATATATATACGCATGCTCACATTCATGTGTTTTTTGTTTTCTTACATATATTTTTTGTTGGCAAGATTGATATCATAAATGTGTGAGATGCCCCAATAATGGCTTTATGGCCATAAAAATTCTTGATTTTCATTTACTTCTGCTTGCATCTGAGTAGTTTATTTCTTATTAGGGGTTTGGTAATGCCATTGATGTAACAAGTTAAATTTTTCCCTTCACTACAAATACTTGAAATCAAAAGCCATGGAAGTGTCAATGCTAGTGTAAAACTTTAAAAAGAATTATGTTATTGCATTTTCTTAATTTACAAAATTAAAATCTGAGACTAACTTTGACAATTCTCTTGCTTTGGATTTCCGTTATTTGTAATGAAGGGAAAATTTTAACCTCTTAGGTCAATGGCATTACCAAACCTATAATAACAAATCAACTCATTAGGTGTAAGGAGAAGTAAATGAAAAACAAGAATTTGCATGGCCATGAAGCCATTATTTGGGATATTCACGCATTCACAATATCAAACTTGCAAAGCACCAACATGTTTCTAAATGAAAGTGAACAATTTAAGAGCTGCAAATTTAAATGTGAAACAAAAATGAAGAGAGGATTGATTTATATGTTTACACAGATTAATGTTAGGTTAATAACTTAAAAAAATAAATAAGAAAATTTGCAGATTGTTCAACATGTTGTTCTCGACAAAAAAATAAATGTCCTCATTTATATACTAAATATGATTAACTCTTAATAATATGCAACTAGTTTGTACTCTACCCATCTCCTTTAAATATAATTGAATTTCATTCACTAGCACTAGCCACTGTGTTTTCTCAATATGTTACATAATCATAATCATCCGTTGCATCTCCTTTAGGATAAGGGGTGATCACTGCACTATGGTATGAAATGGTATTGCTACTTGTAGCAATTGGAGAGTCAAAAATATTTAGAAGCTTACTTTTAGCCGATCCTAATCAGACACGGTATAAAGATGATATAGGAATGTCGGTGAGGGGATGAAAAACAATGAGCATCGTTTTCCCTATATTGTGGAAAAAAATGAATATTTTAGTTATCTTTTAGGAAATTAAAGGCCTCCATTTACCTTTCCTTGTAGACATATTTCAACTGAAGCTACAAATTAGCAAGTTAGATGAAAGAAGAAATTAAGTTAGCCATTTTAGTTCCCCTAAAAGAAATATCATGTTTTTCATGCTATAAAACAAAAGGTTGATTCAACAAAAGATATGGAACATACCATATGTATGAAAGCCATGTGTGACAAACCTTGCACTCATTTCCTTCAACACCATTTTTCCGCCAAGTACAACAGGTATTTTCATGTTTGCACTATCGGTATGTGGTTTGTTGGTTCTCAACATTGAATGGTCATTATAATGGCTCTCATTTTAGCTTCTTCCTATTGTGACACTAGGAGAACATGACTATCTTCATGGCATACTGCTTGCACAAGTTATTTTAGTTGTAAGTATTATAAAGCTGGGAGCTCCTGGTCTACCTCGTGTGGTAGAAGGTGGTCTCTCCATCATTATCATTCTTAAATTTGGAGGTATGTTAAGAGAAAATCCAAGCAATAATGGAGGCTAAGATGGTTAAGATTTTAGTGAGGGGAGTTTGCTCGAAAGGTTGGTGGGTTTATAGAGGGCATACAAGATATTTTTCTCGTAGAAGAGTGGACAAGGAAATAACTTCCCTGGCTTAGGCATGGAGTGGATAGTCATCTTGCAGGTGTGGATGGTTTTGAAATTATTTTGATGATGGAATTGTACACCTTGATGAAAGCACTATAGACCTGCCTTTAGGTGTTGAACGCCTAGATGGGGTTGGACCTGAAGGCCTTATAGTCGGGAAAAAATACTTTAATGTTGGGGGCCATGTAAACCTTGTTGTGGGTGTATATGGAATTCATGATTTAGGGCCTAAATTTATTCAGGATCTTACACTTGCCATATTTGTCGAGTTATTTGATGTGGAGGAGATTAGTTGACAAGTAGTTAAGCTATATATCACAATATTTAATGAAGACTCTTTATGCAGATTATTGAGTTGTGCACCATAAGTGATCAATATCAGAAATCATGTAATTCTTGCATTGATAAGGAAAAATTAAGCATTTATTTGTCAATGTCAATATGAAATTTAGGCGTAATACTATAAGCATATCTTAAGTAAAACAACCTTAATAGAAAACAATAAATCCTATATGAAACATTAAAGAGTGATATTATTAGGGAAAGAAACTATGTATTTCTAAACAATTGACAAGTCATTGTTGGAAACTCGCATTGCATGTGTTGCCCAGTTTTTTGTAGTTTGAGTAGTGGCTTCAAATTGAGAAAACTAGACAATCTTTTAAAAGAAGTGTATAACCCAAGGAAATTTGTATATAGTGAAAGTCTCTGCAATTGAAGTCAAACATAAAAAGAGTTAATAAGTCCTCAATAAACCAAATTTATTTAAGAGATGTGATTCCCTTGTTTTAGCCCCTTATAAAGGTGTTTGATATAGGCACCTTACCAAAACTGTTCTCAACTACCTTCTAACTAGTGTCAGAAATGAGTGCCTTACTTAAGTTTCTAACATACATTCCATGCCATTAATAGAATGTAAGTTTGTGAGAATCTATTGCTGCTAGAAGGGTGGATTAAGTGGCTGAATAAGACTTGGAATAGTGTTTGAACAACAATGTGACAAGGAAATGGCTTTACCATTGTTGATTAGGAGTGTTAATAATGGTGCTAAATGCATAGTTATAGTATGGATTCCTCGGATGGATGTTAAAACTGAAGAACCAACTTTATTCATCATACTAGGAAGCTCACACTTGAGGAGCTCCACCTAGAGACTGCCTCTAGAAAATTCTCTACAAAATTAATATTACAAACAAACTCGGAAGTTCACATGTGAGGAGCTCCACCTAGAGAGTGCCTTTGGAAAATGCTCTACACAATTAACCTTATAATAAAAACTATATATAGTTTTCACACAAGTAGGGAAGTTAGAAAAAGTGCCTAAGAAGTAGGAACTAATTCCAAATCTAATGCTGCACTGAACCAACTCTCTCCTAAATTACATATAATCCATTATCTACCACACTCACCTTTAATAGATAAAGGGGTTCACAAGTATTCCTAACATTTCCCTAAACAACTCAAACTTTATTCGACTCAGAGGATTATTGAAAATATCAACAACATTGTCACATGTACTATCCCAAATAAAAGGAAATTGTGTATCAATGTACATTGTGTTTTGATGAAATATTGGATTATTTTCAAGTTGTATAGAGCTTTGGTTGTCACATTTGATAATTTTTGAAACCTTTTGTTCTTCTCGAGCGTCATGGAGAAGTCTCCTCAATAAAATTGCTTCACAAGTTGATGCACACATTGCTTGATACGCAACTTCTATTGAAGACAAGGATATTATGTTATTCTTTTTGTTTCTTCATGCAATGACCCCATACCCAATGTTTAATGCATAAATTGTAATGGATTGTTGGTCATCTAGATTTTTGCCCCAATCAGATTCTGAAAAACATACCAATCTAAAATCAAATGAATCAATATAAATAATACCAAAGTCTAAGTTTTCTTGCAAATAGACTAAGACACCTTTCGGTGCAACCTAGTGACTCTCAAGAGGCTTTGACATGAAATATATCAATACACTAACCGCATAAGCCAAAATCGGCCTAATTGTAGTAAAGTATATTAGACTCCCAACTAGCTGTCGATACAATGTTGCATCTGCCTACTTAGAACCATCATCATTCTAAAGTTTGGTATTCTACTATAAAGGCATTGTTGTAGTTTTGCACTAATCCATTCTCAACTTTTTTAGTAAACTCCTGACATACTTACCTTGTGATAGAAAAGTCTTACTAGAATCCCTTTAGACTTCCAGACCCAAACAATAATGTAGCTCTCCAAGATATACAGATTAGGGTCATTCTTTCTTCTTTTATAATTATGTTGTATGAAAAATGAATCAATTTCATCATACCATGACTTGGGTGCCTATTTTAGTCGATACAATGCTTTCTTCAATCTACAAACTAAATGTTCTCCCCCTTGTTTAACAAACCCCTTAGGCTACACTAAATACACTTCATCTTTTGATTTCCCATTTAAAAATGCAGATTTTACATCTAGTTGGTCTATCATCCAATCATTTTTGGTAGCTAAAACAATTAATGTTCTGATTATGTTTAATTTAGCTACAGGCATGAAGGTGCATGAAGGTTTCCTCGTAGTCAATACCTTCTTTCTATGAGTACACCTTTGCAACCATCCTAGCTTTATATTTTCCTATACTCCCATTCGCTTTAAATTTTCACTTGTATAGCCATTTGCAACATATGAGTTGTTTGCCTTTAGGTAATTCAACTAGATCCCATGTTTCTTTTAAGTATTGATTCATATTCTGCTTCCATGGCTGCCGTGAGTTCATTATATTGACTAGATTCTTTATAACTAGAGGGTTCAACAACATTTAAAATAATAGTTATAAAAAAATTCTCCCTATGTCTTCTTGGAAACTGAGTTTGCCTACCTAATCTTCTGAGTGGTGGAGTGGCTTCAAACCTATTTTGATCATCCCTTGGTAGGCTTGGCTTGGCAAATGCATCTGTACCATCCACTTCCTTTTTCTGTTCTTGTTGTTTCTCATGGTTGTCTAGTGTTTCATAACTCCCTTGTTTCATCAACAAAGACATCTACCAATCTTCATTGGCACTCTCATGGTTTCCATCATTAACATGATCATGAAATACTACATCTCAACTTGCAAAGACTTAATGAGTAGAGGGATTAAACTATTTATAAGCATCAAACTCTGTACAATACCCAACAAAAATGCATTTAATAGCCTTTGAATCCAGTTTCTACATATCCTCCGTTGGATCATGAGAAAATTCTTTGGAGCCAAAAACTCTTAAATGATTTATTGCGGGCTTAAAACCTAGTAAAGATTCGAAAGGATTTTTCAAATCAAGACTTTTTGTTGGATTCCTATTCTTCAACTATACTACAATATTTATAGCTTTAGGCCAAAATGGATTAGACAAATTCTTACCTTTTAGCATGTTGCGAGCACACTCCATAAAGGTTCTGTTAAACCTCTCTACAACCTCGTTCTCGTGAGGAGTGTGGAGTAATATGAACTGTTGCAGCATCCCATGGTCTTTATAGTATTTGATGAAACCAGCCTTCTTGTATTATCCCCCTTGGTCTTAGTAGAGAATATTGATGAGTTTTCATGTCTACTTATCAATCATGCTTCTGAATTCTTTAAAGTATTCAATATTATGACTTCTTTTTTAAGGAAATATACCAAACTAAATCTCATAAGGTTATCAACAAATAGTAAAAAATAATAGGCACCTTCTAGTGACCTCATTTGCATTGGCCCACATAAATTAGTGTGCACTAACTGTAGTATATCTCTCTTCTTTCTATACATTCTTCGGAATCAACATGGACATTCTTTAAAATATGGGGACCATTAACCATACCTCATTTCTAAAGTAGTTGCAGGCCAATGAAATTAATATGGACAATTTTTTCATGCCATAAATCTTTTGCACTCATAGCTGATGATGTCAATTCTTGGTGTGTCCCACTTCTCACAGTCATCTTGTATAGACCTCCCACACAAACACCTGATGCAATTAGCTTCATAGTATCCAATTTTTTGCATCACACAATAAGATTTAAAAATCTCTACCTTAAAATTATGATCTGTTATCATCTAAACAAAGATCAGATTCCTTTTTATTCCGAGTACATACATTACATTTTGAATATGCCTAATCTTTCATTCTCCTCCATTTTTAATCTAGATAATCTTTCTCTTTAGAAACAATAGGTGATTTGTGTTCTTTATTTCGTACAGGTCCTTAAGCACTGTCTAGATGTCTGTTGCAGATTTACATTCTTCGATATGAGGAATAATGAAATCTTTCACTAACAATTTAAGCACCACTTTTTCTTTGTTCTCCATTTTTTCAAACTCCTAGATTGTTGTTTGTTCCCCCTATAACTAAGTTTAGCTTCTACTCAACACTAGTTGCAATCACCCATGTGTTTTGACCCTCCACAAGGGTTTGCAAAATTTCCAATTTAAATAATTAGAATTGTTGAGCTTATTGCTCTTGTTAAGATAATCCTCTTTCATCTAATTATTCATATTGACAATAGAAAAAACCACCTCTTACAAAAGACAACCAGATTTAACCCAGATCTACAACAAAAGACTTCAAGGCACCTTCTCAAAATGCAGGCTTCATTACACAAGCTAATATGCCCCAATTCAATTCAATTAGAAGAAATACTTTTAAATTCAATTAAAAGTAAGGGGGCCAATTTTTTTTAAATGTATGCAACAAAAATATTATAATCCCAAAACATTTTAAAACTTTTTACAATCACTCGGCCACAACATTATCATGGATCCAACCTCCAAATGGCGGAGACCACGATACGCTCCACGTTAGGCTGTAGCAAATTATGGATCCTTCATACAATTTCACAACATGAGATTGTGGTTCCCTCAAGTGCGTTTACTAATCTACACCTCCTCTTCCGCTACAGCAAAAAACTTCCTCACACTAGTTATCGATTCCATGCACTCTTAAAAAATAAAGGAATTCCAATGAATCCCCAACAACAACTGATCCACGGAACGACGATGCTCATACACAACCAATCGAACGTTACATCCACAGCCACGTCATGCCTCCTCAGATAAAATCTCCACGTTACTCCACGAGTGGATATGGCCGATCCCCTGCTTCGATTTTGACAACCCTTATGCTACCACGTCAGCCTTACCACCGCTCAGCTCGAACCCCAGGAGCCGCACCACAGTGCTCAGACCAGAGCTCACTCCTTCGCTCTTCCACCGAGTGCTTGGCTCGACGTTTAGCCCCACTTCGTTGCCTCACACACACAGAACCCTCTCCATGCTGACTGCATCACCGAGACAACTCCTACAGCCATGGAAAACTCCAGAGCAGCCTCCACGTTGGCATTCCAAATTACATTTAGCAGCAGTGCAATTTTTGAACCCAGATCGGTGATTTTAGGGAGGGCTGGTCAATTTCCCTCTAAGGTGTTGGTACTAAGGGTGGAAATTACCGATTCTATAATTTTTTCAACACTGGAGAACTAATCTAATCGAACCTCTGATACCATGTAGAGTTGTTTACACCAAAACCTGCTTGTGTTGGTAAATGTTACAAAACTGTGACTAGGATCCCAACTGTGGAAATTATGGATTCTATAGAGGTTTAGTGATTCTTCCAACATATTCATCCAAAAAAAAGAGTTGATCTAGTTAACTCGACAATTTAAAAAAAAAGTTGTCCTCATGGACTAGGGCCTCTCTTCTACCACCTAGACGCTGACTCACAATCCCTGCAGCTCTAATACCATGTTAAAATTGAAGAACCAACTTTATTAATCAAACTGGGTGGTGAAGAGCTCCACTTCGAGACCATCTCTGGATGAAAGCTCTACACAATTCATATTACAATAAAAAATATATATAGTTTTCACACAAGAAGGGAACTTAGAACAACTGCTTAAGAAGTAGGAACTAATTAGTAACTCTTAAATTAAATATTCTCCATTATCTAGAACATTGAATCTCTCTGTAATTGATAGCACTTCAGATTTTGTTAATTTAGTCTCCAATCTATCTGTTTTATAATTCTTTTATGAATTTATTGACAAGTTTAGAATTGAAAAGGTGCAATGCAATTTGGTTTGAGTAACTTACTAAAAATATAAATCTCTTCATTATAGTGGTTTGGTTTTGGCCAGTTCTTTGTTGTATTATCTAAAAGAGTTATACCTAAACTATAGAAACCACTAATAAATCTTTGGTTTTATTTAAGTAAATTGATGTGTGTGATATAAATGTTTTAGATGTTATAATTGAGATAGTTGGATTGTAGATATTATAGTCAATACCAATTTCATTATTCAATTCTAGATAGAGTAATTTTAGCAATGAAACCATCATGCAATTATAATCCATGACATAACTCAATTCTACAAAGTTTAAATTTCAAAGTTATTCTCACATAAATGTTGATAAATAAATAAAATTGCACAAAATTTTTACTTTTACCTTTGGTACTACTCTTTCCTATGCACATAGTTTACTTTGCAACATGTGGTGTAATTGATGTTTATAAAGGAAATGAAATAGCAATTACAATTTATGATTGAGACAAAGCTTAATTGAGGAAATTTAATATCCATTAAGAAAAGGGAGAAAGTTTGGTCTAATTTTATATCTAATAAAAAGAATAATTTTATAATAATCATAAATTTTCCATTAATTAATAATACAATGATTATATAGTTTCCATTAGGTGTATATCTATTAGTGACATGGTGTTTTATCATGAAAATTTGTAGTGAAAATATCACTAGTTAAAGCTCTATGAGCACAAATCCAATCAAGGGTAAGGGTTGTCATCCACACATGAGATATAATCCTTTAGTAATTTGATGATTTAGATACCCGTAATTGTAAGTAGAATCTATATATGTATCCAAACGCACATATAACACATTTCTATTATATGCACCTACTAATTTGAATACCAGTATGGTAAGACCCTAAAAAAATGTTTAATATAGAGGGATCACTTATATTTTATTTGATTATTCAGTAGAGAGCCTAGTTTAGGGTATAAGATGTTAAGTGTTAAATGTGTATACATTAAATGGTATGTAAACATTTTTATTGCCAACTATATATTAATAATAATAACAATAATAATTTAAAAAATTACTACAATAATAAAAGTAATAAAATTTAATTTTTTATATTTAAAATTTTATTAAAATTAGGAGCATTTTTTTAAATATAATAAAATCATAATATTCATGGGCAATGCCATGGTTTATTAATACGATAGGCAATCTAGAATTTTGGTTATATGCTATGATAATAGGCTAATACAAATAATACAATTTAATTTGTTATATTTTAATTTTGTTTTTATTAAATAAAATTAGAAACATTTTTTAGAATAAAAATAAAATCATAATACCCATAGGCCAATACCATGGCTTATCAATACCATATGTCAATTAACCATAACTAATTTCTCATCAAAATATTTTATAAATATTCTATTTTAATTTAATTTAATGATATTTTCTAACTAAATCTAAAAGAAAAATGTTATAATTACTTTTAAGTATATCTAAACCCTCCATCTTCCATCGTGGTGACTACTAAAAATATTCCCATAGAGATTAAATGGAGGTTTTAATAAAATCACAAACTAGAATACTTTTAGATATACATATTTGCAATTTATATAATATAAATAAGATTTTAAAGAAGTGGGATAGATTCATCTTAACCAAGGATCCAAACATAGAGAAAAAGAAAAGTGACTAATAGAGGAAAGATAGTGCAACGATTCTTTTAAGTTTTTTATTATTGTATTTTCTTTGAGAGGATTGATCCAGGATTTAAGGGAGAGAGAGGGAGAAAGATCGGAGGAATAGAGTGGGGGAGAGAGAGACAAAGGTGGGAGAGAGAGGGAGAAAGAGGAAGGAAGAGAGAGGAGAATGGAGAGAGAAGGGCAGAGAGAGGAAAAGACAAATACATTAAGGGATAAAATTGGAGAGAGAGGGAGTTAGAAGGGAGAGAGGGAGATGAAATGTGGGAGAGAGGAAATGATGGAGGAGAGAGAAACTGAGAGGATAGAGATAGGGACAGAAGGAGAATAGAGGGAGAGAGAGGGAGAGATATATATGGACGGGGGAGAGAGGGGAGGAGAGAGAAGGAGAGAGGAAGGCAGATAGTGAGAGAGTTGGAGAGTGGAGAGAGAGATAGGAAAGCTGGAAAAGAAGGGATAAAGAGGATGGAAGAGATAGAGAACTTGGTAGAGAGAGAGAGAGAGAGAGAGTTAGAGGAGGTGAGAGAGGTAGGGAATAAGAAATACATACATTAATGGCAAAAGTGCCCTTCGACACATAATTTTATTAATCAGAAAAAATAATTACATAATTGATTTTGCAAGAGTTTACACCCGAACAACACAAACACTCTTGCAATGAGCTATTTATAAGATCCATGTCCTAACTACCTCTAATTATGGATCACTTATTAAATAACAAGTGTCCATTTACAATAAATGATATTCAAACCAAACTAGCTAACTAATCTCCTAAAATAGAGCCTAAGATACGACACATTTGGAGAGTCATATCTTGTTACAAAAATATACTAATTCTAATTGTCTCCATTAAATAATTAATTATTCTAGAATAATAATTATTAATTTAATTTCTTAAATTAATAATTATTTTATTTCAATTTTATAACCTATGATAATAAATTATTTTTGGATCATCTAAGATTCCCCCCTATGATCCAAACATACATTACAACACATACCAAGTTCATCTCTGAACTTAGTAAATTTTATTCTGCCAAGCGGTTTCATGAAAATTTCGGAGATCTCATCTTCAGAAGGACAATAAACTGGCTTAAGGACTTCTTTGGCAATGAGAGATCTGATATGATGATACTTGGTGTCCACATGCCTTGTCTTTGAATGAAAAACTGGGTTCTTGGCAAGTTTGATGGCTGACTGGCTGTCAATGAATAACGATGTAGCTTCTGCCTCAGAAATACCCAAGTCCTGCAAAATTCAGCTCAACCAAAAAATTTAACATGCTGCTTCCCATGCTGAAATGTACTCTGCTTTTGCTGAAGAAGTGGCCATTGTAGCTTGTTTCTTACAACTCCAAGATACTACTGCTGACCCCATATTCATTAAATAACTTGATGTTGATTCTCGATCATCAATACTCCCAGCGAAGTCGGCATCAGAAGATCCATCAAGTACAAAATTTTTAGTCTTTGTGTAAAGAAGACCAAAATCTTTTGTTCCTTGGATATATCGAAGAACTCTTTTGGCTGCATTCCAGTGGCTGTCTCGTGGTTCCTGCATAAAACGTGAAAGAATACTGACTGCATAAGATAGATCAGGATGAGTATTTGTCAAATAAATCAAGCTGCCAATCCACTGCCTGTAAGTTGTACTGTCCACCTTTCCCCCCCTTCAAATTTTGAAAGTTTCAAGTTTTGCTCCATGGGGG
>APFE031081581.1:0-21311 GCA_000404065.3 Pinus taeda | reverse complement strand
CAAATCTGTCATCTTAAAACCTGCATGTAACTCTTTTTTCACCTGTGCAATATGATCATCATGGTTGCCAGTAATGATCAAATCATCTACGTACATAACAAGAATTACCAGATATTTTCCCTGTTGTCGCACATACAAAGTATCATCAGATTCACTTCGTTGAAAACCAACTTTCTTAAGGTATTCATCCATATTTGCATACCAAGCTCGGGGAGCTTGTTTTAATCCATATAAAGCCTTGAGTAATTTGCAGACTTTATGTTCTTGTCCTTCAACTTCAAAACCTGGTGGTTGAGTCATTTCGACGTCCTCCTGTAAATCCCCATTGAGAAAAGCACTTTTCACATCCATTTGATGAAGTTTCCATCCTTTTTGAGCGGCCAATGCAAGTGTTAATCAGATGGTGTTCCATTTTTCTATTGGAGAAAAAGTTTCTTCATAATCAATGCCTTCCTGCTGCACAAAACCTTTTGCGACAAGTCGAGCTTTATACTTGTCAAGTTCTCCCTTTTGATTATACGTAATTCTGTAAACCCATTTGCATCCTATGGGTTTAACATTTGCTAGACAATCAAAAAGTTTCTAGGTGTTGTTATCAATTACTGCTTGATATTCTTCAACCATAGCCTGTTGCCATTCTTTATGTTTTACTACTTCTTTGTATGTGGAAGGTTCAGTAAAATCATTTGCTATCAACGCAAAGTCGCCTTCACTTCTATGTGCCCTTCTGGTGGGAGTTTTATTCTGTTCATCAGGCATTACATCTTTCAAAAGTTGAACTGCCCATTTTGGAAGTTGGTGCTCACTTGTTTGGGCTTCTGTAAAGTCCCCATCATTGTAAAGAGGATTAATATAAACTGATGTTCGTCGTTCAGGTGAAGAATGTGGAGAATCACTGTCAAAAGAACTGTTGCTGCTTGGAGATGTGGATGATCTGCTTAAAGACCCAGATGATGGTGTTGATGTAGATGGAGTGGATGACTCATCTTCAAAGGAAGGAAAATCAAGTTCATACCAATTTGGTGAAGTTGGTTGACTTTGCATTTTTCCATTTCTTTTACTTCCTTTAGTTTCTAATTTGTGAAGAACATTTTCAATTTCTTCAGCACTCTTACTCTCTATTTCATCAAAAATGACATCCCTGCTCACAATGAATTTTCCATTGGTCAAAATATGATACCCTTTCTTCTCATTAGAATAGCCAATCATTGTGCATTTTAAACTTCTCGAGTCAAGCTTAGTTCGTTTTTCTTTTGGAACTAAGGCATAACACACTGACCGAAAAACTCTAAGATGTTTAACTTGAGGTTTGAAACCAAACCAAGCTTCATAAGGTGTGATTCCGTCTAAAGAAGCAGTTGGAGATCTGTTTCTTAAGTAGACAGCTGTATGTATTGCTTCCACCCAATATGTTGGACTTAACCTCTTGAAGGTTAACATGGATCTTGCCATTCCTAACAAAGTGCGATTCATTATTTCGACTACTCCATTTTGTTGTGGAGTGTAAACATTAGTAAGATGTTGTCTTATGCCATTTTCACTGCAATAATTTTTGAATTCATTCGAAGTGAATTCTCCCCCATTGTCTGTCCTCAGAGTACCTATCTTTTCTTTTACTTCATTTTCAACAAGTTGGCAAAAAATTTTAAACTTATCAAATGCTTATGACTTGTTCTTCAAAAAGTAAACCCAAGTCATTCTGCTGAAATCATCAATGAATAGTAAGAAATATTTGCAACCACCAAATGAAGTTTGTATTGGACCACAAACATCACTGTGAACTAGTTGTAGCCGCCTGTTTGCACGCCATGAACTTGTTGGAAAACTTTCTCGATTTTGTTTGCCATAAATGCAAGCTTCACATTTTGCATTTTCCCTTTTGAAAGTGGGAAGTCCTTTAACCATTCCCTGTTTCTGCAATTGAGAAAGACTCTCAAAATTCAAATGTCCATATCTTACATGCCATAGTCTTATAGGTGAAATATCTGTAGTCATTTCCCTTGCAAAATCAGAATGCCTTGGAATAACTGTCCCTTTCAACCGTAACAGTTTTCCATCTTCATAACTTGTCATGACTGTTTTCAAGTTCTCTTTCACTGAATTAATCTTCACTAAACCATCTTCCATAATCACCTGATGTCCCGCTTGTCGAATCGTGACTAAAGAGAGCAAATTTTTCTTGAAACTGGGTACATACCATACATTGGAAATCTTTTTTTCTCCAATACCAAGGAGAAAAACTTTTACTACTCCTTTTCCATAAGGAGTATGTTTTGTATCATCAGCAAGAAAAATGGAATTAAGTTGGCAATCTTGAAAATTCCAGAAAAAATCACGTCGACAAGTCATGTGCTGAGTTGCCCGGGAATCCAAGATCCAGGCATTTTCGTAGTCACTTCTAAGATGGGATGAAATTTGTGATGCTGGTGAGGAAGTAAAAACATATTCTGAGTTATCTTCATCTTGATCATTTGCAAATTGTGCTGAATGCTGCTGAAACTTGGGAGTTTTATTAAGTGATGTTCGACAATCTTCAGCATAATGGCCAACTTTGTTACATCTTCGACACACAATTTGACTTAAGTCTCTTCCTCTTCCTGAAGATTGTCCTCTGCCTCTGCTTTGACTTCTATTTGGAGATCACCCTCTACCTTGATTATTATATCCCTGTTCTTGAAAATTGCCTCTTCCTTGGTTGTTTCCTCTACCTTGAAAATTATTTCTTCCTCCTTTGTTAAAATTGTGTTCTCTGTTTTGGCTTCGTCCTCGATTATGTGCTGCTTGATTCTGATTCCCTCTACCTCTTCCTCAAGAACAATTTGTTGATGACTTACTAGTGCTGGCCTCTATGAGAAAAACATCTTCACGAACTTTCTTCTTCTTCCCAAAAGTTTTATCATGTTGACTCAACATTTCACAAAGCTCATCAAACTTTAGTTTCTCTAATTTCCGAGTTACTTGTAGAGTCTCTAAAAAATGCATATAGGAAGAAGGAAGCCCAACAATTACAATTGGGACCATAAAGCTATCATCAATTGCGGGAAAACCATCATTAATAATTTCTTGCTTGATATTCTTAAGTCTTGAGAGATATTCAAGAACATCACCACGTTCAGTTAATTTTTGTTGCAACAATTTTAATTGTAGATCGACCTTCTTTGATTCAGGCTGAGTATCAAAGAGGTCTTTAAAAAATTTTAAGGCACACCATGCATCTGTAGCATTTTCTACACGGACATACATTTCATCATTCACAGACGATTTAATAAGAGCTAAGGCTTTAGCATTCTTGATTTCCCATTTTGCCAGTGAATCTGCATTTGTGGGTTTATTCGGCTTAACATCTCCATCACATATTCCCTGCCATAACTCATTGTAAATGAGTGTGATTTCGATGAGACGATGCCATGTTTTATCAGATTTGGTGCCTTCTAGTTTGTCGGAATTAGAAAACAAATTAATCAACTTAGACATTTTAGCGTTGAAGCGTCGCACCAAGAATCAGAACAGAAATGACAAGATAGTCAACACAACACACCACGCAAAAGACAACACGATCTATCAGGGCTTGGCCTTGACCCTCAAATAGTCATCAAAACAAGAGACAATAGACTGAGCTTTGCACTTGGCTCTAGTCAATTTCTCAAATTTTTACAAGGCAACTTTCAAAATTTGACTTTTTACAATGGTGCTTTTGCACGATATGGTAAAAAAAATTTACCCCCCCCTCAAAGTAAAAAATACTTTGAGTTACAATCTGATGATCCCAAAAAAACCTTCTAAAAAACAAATTACCCAACAGACCTTATCTCCCCAATTTACAAATTAAAAATAAAACTCCTTATTACTCCAAATACAAAATAAAACACTTATATCTCCACAAAATATTCTTCAAATTTACAAAATGTGCTTGCCCCTGGCTTCTGGGCATTTTTTTGAATGGTAGGTATGGGACTGGTTGAGGCTGCAGTGGATGATACATAGCTGTGTGTCCATTGGTGCAAAAGCCTGAATTATAATACAATTATATTAGGGTTTTGCTATTAAAAAATGTTCATTCAAAGAAGCTCGGTTGCGCACAGAACTCAGCAATACTTCTCACTTCTTCGGCACCTGAATACCAGCATTGGATGTAAAAGTTTGATTGATAAAAATCATGATCTCTTTAACTAGATATTTTAGGAACCACCAGATTTCCATCGGAAAAATAGCAATGAAGCATTTTTAGAATTCCTTTAATAAGGCTTAATTTGTTCTAGTCGTAATTTAGTTATGTAGATATCAAATTAACATTACAATTTTTCCAATAATCATTACAGCAATTTCGTAAGACACAAATAGACACCCATCATCCATATAGCCAGCCGCTTCACACTTGAATTCTATTGTGTTCCTCCTGAATTTTGTGATTGATTAACACTCGCATTGTTGTCCTTTGATGCTTCCTCTTGTAGTTGACAAGAGGAGTATTCCTCCAGTGGTGGTCTAAATATGACTTTGCCGCTGGAAAAGAGAGCACGCTCACTTCTTGCAGGTCTCAGGCCTCTGAATTATGTCTTGCAGTGCTTGGGAAAATTTTGAAGCACGATTCACAGACTGAGAAAATAAAATGAAGGGAAGAAGCCATAAAGGGTACACGAAACGAAGAGTCTTGGCTTAAACTTCTCGGCAAAAAATGGTGATCATAGATTTGATAGCGCTGTAAATGATTTTGCGCTGTTGTTGGTGAGAAGTGTTGCGTTGCAGCGGTGCTATGTCCTATGTAAAATGTCCATGCCTTCCAGGCAATCATAGACGAGAGGTCTTTTAAAAAGGCGGCAAAGTTTCTTGACACTAAGGTAACCCCATAACAGAGAAACACCAAAGACAAAATTAAAAGTTTCTATGAGCAGAACATGGCCAAGGTTAATTTGAAACAATATAGGTTCAGATCTAGCTCGGCGCTCAGAAAAAAAGATGAAATTATAAAATTCATTATATATATATATAATATATATATTATATATATAATATATAATTATTGCCCACATGTAGTTCTAGGCTAATATGTAGCTTCAGGCTTCTATGCAGCTTTTTTTTTTTTAAATGATTTTAGAATTGACAGATCTAAAATCAATAAAAAGAAATTGTTGCAAATTTAATACCAATTTTTGCTGATCACTTCAACGGAGTTGAGTTTTTCCACGATCTGATATAGCGGGAATCTCCTCCTCAAATCAACTACTAGAATCTCTTCCTCAAATCAACTGCATCATTACTGGAGCTCTGATACCACAATAATGGCAGAAGTGTCATGGGACACACAATTTTATTAATCAGAAAAAATAATTACATAATTGATTTTGCAAGAGTTTACACCCAAACAACACAAACACTCTTGCAATGAGCTATTTATAAGCTCCATGTCCTAACTACCTCTAATTATGGATCACTTATTAAATAACAATGTCCATTTACAATAAATGCATTCAAACCAACTAGCTAAACAATATCCTAAAATAGAGCCTAAGATACACACAATTGGAGAGCCATATCTTGTTACAACAAAATACTAATTCTATGTCTCCCATTAAATAAATAATCATTCTAGAATAATAATTATTAATTTAATTTCTTAAATTAATAATTATTTTATTTCAATTTTATAACCTATGATAATAAATTATTTTTGGATCATCTAACATACATAGACAATGGTAGATAAGGAGAGGTAGCAATGAGAGATAGATGGAAAGACAATGAGTGAGATAGGAGAGCGGGAGGAGAGAAGGAGGGAGATGGATAGAAGGGGAAGAGAGAGATAAATGGAATATAGAGAGTGACAGGAAAAGGGAGGAAGATGGATATAGATAGATATGGAGAAAGAGTGTGTATGTTTTGGGGGTGAGAAGGAGAGACAAAGTGAAATATAGATATAGATGGAGGGTGGAGAGAGGGAGGGAGGAATAGATATAGATATGGAGAGAGAAGCGAAAGAGAGAGAGAAGGGGAAGAGCTAAAGGGAGGGAAAGAGAGAAAGAGAGATATATGGAGAGAGAGGGTATGTAGGCTTGGGGGACGAGATAGAGAGAAAAAGAATAAGAGACAATCAGATATAGAGATATAGATGAATGGGGCAGAAAGGAAAAAAAAAGAGGTAGACATGTAGAGATAATATGGAGAGAGATACGGTGGGAAGAGAGAGAGAGGGAAAGAAAGGACAAGTTATCAATCAATGGCAAATAGATAGATATGGAGAGAGAGAGTATACGTTTGTGGGATGGTATCAATATATAAAGAAGGAGAGACATGGGGAGATAGATATAATATATATGGAGGGGGTGAGAGGTAAAAAGAAGGAGACAAATAGATGGAGGGAGGAAGAGAGATGGATATGGAGAGGGGGTGTGGGAGAAAGGGAATAAGAGAGGGATAGAGAGTGGGACAAAGAGGTGGAGAGAGAGAGAGATGGGGAACATATGTATTGGGGGAGAGATAAGGAGAGAACGGGGGAGATAAAGACATAGAGACAAATAAAAGCATAGAAGTTAGATCTATAAATTCATAAATATTTTGGTTTTTGACTAAAATAGATGTATTGATTAGTCTAGTTGTTGATTTGTAATCCCAAATAATTTTTTTCATTACATGCATTAATTGGAGTGATGTAAATTTCTAAACCTATTTGATAACTTTCACTACATGCATTAATTTGAGTTTGGATATTGATTTGTACTCCTATTTGATTGCTTTCACTAGATGCATTAGTTTTAGTATTTATATTGATTTCTAACCCTATTTTATTTGTTGCACTAGACAAATTGATTTCACTATAAATGTTGATTTCTAATCCTATTTGATTCTTTCCACTAGATGCATTGATTTCAGTGTAGATGTTGAATTGTAATTTGGTCCAACTAGATGTATGATGTAACTTAATTTCAGAGTAATTAGATTAATAACATTCATTGATTTAAGAGTAAGCACATAAAATTTATTAACAAGGTGGATTAACCCCTATGTTATAGTAATTCAACCATAAATACAATACTTGAATTTTAAACCTAAAGAAAATGTCCACTCACCCAAAATTCTTGTGTAAACTATTTGTAAGTGACTTATTTTTTGTTATTACCATTTTCCATCATTCACCGTTGCTAATCACTTTGCATTCAAATAAGGTAATACAAAACAAATACCATTGAAAATGATTTGGAGTCATCCCAAGTTAAATATTTCAATGGTTTATGATTTGAACTATAAAAAATGAAAAAACTAATAGGTGTGAAAATAATAATAGTAGAAGAAAATAAGTTGATATTGATCACAATGAAGATTGTCAATAATTGACTACATTCTTATTATTCATATTTTCTACCATTCAATGTTGTTACATTGTATCATTGCATTCAAAAATTCTATTTCACCATTTTTCATTGTTCAAGTTACTAACACTCTGTCTCATATCAACAAACTAAGTTAACTAAGAAAATTTAAATTTAAATTGACTGAATTAATCTTAGACATGTTTAACATATTTAAAATGATCAAAATATTATGTTTCAAAGATGTCAAGGTGAAAATATGATATTATAATTTTTGGATTCATATGAATGCTCATGAATATTTATGTATTTTTTTTTAATTTGAATATTTATGTCTTTTTCCTTTGACTTGTGTTTTCTTTTTTGGTTCTCAACTTATAACATTGGTTCATTGTCCATTATTCATTTTTATTTTTAACCTTTTATTTTTCACTCTAAATATTGACCACCTTATATAAAAGTATTTCATACCTTAAATTTTACTATTTTTTAGTTTGATTAATTTCAATTAACTATTCCATATTCAAATTTTAATATTTACTAGGTTTTCTTTACAGTAATGAATTCTAGGCAAATGAATGATGAATTAAAATCCATGTCTGCAATATTTTACTATTTATATAATTCATTGAATTTATGGTGTATGAATCAATGTATTTCATTATTAAATTTGAATTTTATATATATATATATATATAATATATATATATATATATATATATATATATATATATATATATATATTATATATATATATATATATATATATATATAGACACACACACAAACAGACCCTAACATCCCCAACCCACTTAGGGATGCTCCAACATGCCTTATTATGTGTCTACCCATTGAGGCTTCCCCTCTACCTCTTCCCTATATACACAAACAATATGGATATTTAGGAAGTGAGTTTCTTTGTAGCAAGATCTCATGATTTTCCTTAGGATAGATTATATAAGAAGAAAATATGGAAACAATCTTACAACTTCATCATTTAACTTCATCATTTATATGGAAAAAGACCTATTTGAGAATGTATCTTAAATAAGATTTATGATTTATTTCATGAGAATATCAATATATTTATTGAATTGTTCTTAAATTATATATTTGAAGAGCTTAGTAGACTTGCAATCATTAGGGTCACTAGCCAAATTGGAATCAAACAAAACAATTAAAAAAGGAGACCCCCTTTAACTGTAATGTATATCAAAATTAAGTATACCTTCATTTCATTTAGGTGTCATTTTTACTACTTTCCATTGGCTCTTATTTGGTGTTTTCACATACAATCCATATGTCTTTCAACACTTCCGTATAATGCATACTTGATTATATATACCAATTTGTATTTAACTTCTCTTTATGAGTAGGTATGAGATCCCAAATGTTGTTCACAGTTATGCAATAATGCTATTCATTCATTTATCTCTGAATAGTAATTGCCAAAATATTTTACAAGTACTTCTATATTAGAGTCTCAAACACTAATCTCTAGGTTCACCAACTTCTTCCTGCATTGTATGTCCCACTTGACGAATTTAGGGTGTTGGTATAAGTTCAAGAGATGAAAGAGGCTTAAGGCATGACAAGAAGCATAATTATCAAAAATGTTCTATGATGTTTATCAACAATATATTTTGACAAAGGAAAATTTTAGGGAATAATAGTTACAAGTAAGCTTATTTTCTATTTTTTTTCGAAAAAAAAAACTAATTTTTTTTATATTATTTTACATATTTAGAAGCAACTTATTTTCTATTTACATTATTTTACATATTTATCTAATCATAATAACTAAGTATACAAGAAATGATTAGTTGTTACTCGATGGATTTGTTGATTCAGATTAGATAAGAGATGCAAGTGAATGGAAAAGCACTTCCAGTTATTGTTGGCCACAAATATGATATTCATTTACACTATTTTACATATTTACCTAATCATAATAACTTAGTGACGGAAACAAATCCTTATTCCTTATCTTATTTAAAACTTAGACATTTATATAATTTCCTATATAAAATCCTTATGAAGGAGCATTTTTATCAAAAGTATCTAAAGTAAAAATTAATGGTTACAAGTCTTATACATGTGGTTGGAATTAAATTATATAAAATCCTTATGAAGGAGCATTTTTATCAAAAGTATCTAAAGTAAAAATTAATGGTTACAAGTCTTATACATGTGGTTGGAATATAATTAAGTAGGCTTTGAGTTTTATCGCAAGTGTTTTAAAGATGAATGTGACTCTTTTATTTATTTGGAAATTTATACTCTTTTACCCCCTTCCTATTTTCGTTAGCATAGGGTTTTATTTATCAAAAAGGAAAGTAAGATGAACTCAAGACGTTCTAGATGGCTAGATTGGTAGTTTTGGAAGCAATAATGTCTCCATGTATTAGGCATTCATACACCATATACTAAAGGAAATTTGAAAAACTTTTATGAAAAAAGAAGCTAAAAGAAGGAATTTATTTGGTCAAATTGAAAAGATTATGAGGTGGTTTGGTTGAAAGTTTTCTATTTTGAATTTATGAATGTCTTATATTTATCAATGGATCAAAGTGCAAATATATTTTTCATTTTATTGGTATAATTCACTCTCTTAAGACTCAAGGGAGTCAATTTAAATGATTTAATGAGCTTTAGTTTTGTAATAAATTGCTATGACAATTAACAAAGATCGCTCTACCTTCTTTTTAACTCAACATTATTTTTAAATGGAGTGTTAAGCCATTATTAATATATCTTAACTCTTTGATTATAACTTGGCAAAGTAGAAACTCTACTAATTTATATTCATAAAAATAAATTATTTAATATACTAATAGAAGAATTATTGACAAAAATAAACTATAAATAGTTATATCTTTAGAAATAATCACATCATTAATATTTCAAACCAACTGATATAAATAAGAATGATTTAATATGCAAATGAAATTGTTAAATAAATTTAGAACAACTAAACTATTACTAATGTAAAACATAAACCTATAATTAATACTAACCCAACATAAAGTCATTAGTAAATACAATAAACTATTACTAATGTAAAACATAAACCTATAATTAATACTAATACTAACCCAACACAAAGTCATAGTAAATACAATAATAACTAGAAAATCAAATTACTACATTACACCATTCTCTTACCTTGAAATTTAGAACCACAATGTACATAACTACCTAATTTGTTCAGCTGATTATCTCCTACCTAATAAGCAAATGGTCGGGCCTATCAACTACAATTTTTTCATGATTAAAAATACCCTTCAACACTGACTACGATCCCCGAAAATAGAATAGAAATGGAAGAACCAGCAAAATTGATGTTCTCGCTCAAGAAATCAACGACGATAACGATAATAATCCCTCTGTCGATCTTCATCGTGCGCAAAGGATGACCTTCTCCTCTCTCTGTCAAATTGCAACTTTAGCGACGATGAATCTCTGTCATTTTCATCAAACTTATACCCTTGTAAAGCTTCCATGGCAGTTGCGGCACACTTAGGGTTATCGAATTCCACAAAGCACAGAACAACTACAGCACTCGCTGATTCTCTTTCTCCATCTCCACGAGATCTTTTGGATTCCTTGGGCTTTTTAACAATCCTCACTTCTTTGAAACCGCGGAATTGGCGAAATATGTGAGCTGCTTCTCTACTAGTGCAATCGCTTGGCACACCCATCACAAACAATGTGTTGGATGCATCTTCTGGTAGATATGGAAGATCATCCACAGCTTGCCTCCTCCCAATTAATGGGTCTAGCCGATGGCTATCAGACCTGAAATTAAACCCCTTATCTTCTCTTAACCTATCTGAATATGTAAGCGGCTCAGTCTGCGAAACAAAGCGATGGTCATGAAGAAAAGGAAGAGAACAAGCATGAATATGATCTTCCAATAAGCGAATCCCTGCTCTGTCACCACCTCCGTCAGCAACCCTGAGGTCTTCCCTAGGGTTAATGTAAACACCGGACAACGACGTATTATAGTCATAATCATAATCATTGCGAGGCCGCTTGGCGAGTACGGTGCTTTGCCAGTCCCTTTCTCTCTCAGCGCCTGTTGATCGGAAGCCCAATAATAACCGGAAACAAACCTTTTTATTGCCCAATGTCGACGCTCATGTAGAATTTACGATGTAGATGTATTAATATAGGGAGTATGGAACGCGAATATACATATATATTTTACGGTGCTCATGTATTTATGGTAGGCCCATTTTAATTGTTATATTGTCACCAGCCAAACCCGATGATCCATCATTTGTCGTCTTTAAATGTTTAAATCTCAAAATTGTGGTTGTAATATTGGGAGTATGGTTGGTTCTCCTGTTCACTAGCATTCAATTTCACGGGATACTTGTGATAAATCTCAAGATGTGGACTACCTCTTTACCTAAAATCTCTGTTGTTATAAAATTATGAAGTTTTTAATATATTTGACTTAACCACGTTTAAATTGGATTTTAGAGATCTGTGGTTTGTGCTTTTTAAGACTTTGATCGAGAATCCACAGTAAGATGATAGTGTAAAAATCATCTTACTGTAGACACGCTTAAATTATTTCACAAATTACCGATTCATTGTGACTTTAAATAAATAAATATAATCAAAATATTTTGAACTTTGAAATTAACAGATCTTATTCTTGCTGAAGCCTAAGTTGTATTTGGAACATATATTAAGCCTCGCTTGTGTTTGGAACATAACAATCCCATATATTGCTCGGGATTTTGTTTACCAAGATCTCGCTAAGTTCATCAGACTTTTATTAATGGATAACATTTAATTTTCTATCTGCCACATTAGGTATTTTTGTGGAAAAAATACTCCCTTCTATTTACATATGTGGTCTACAAATACTTTTGTTGAGGGAGGTAACTATCTCCTTCTCTGGTAAGTGTTTTATAGTTTTTATAAAGTTTGGTACCGTTATTTATTATAAAATAGTGAATAATATTATACGTTAAAAAGTAAAATTTTGTAAGAATATTGGTTAATGAAATTGGTGAATAAATATTACTGGTATATTTATTATGAAATAATAAAAAACTATTATATATGAAATGTAAAATTTTGTATAAATATGTGTTATAAAAAGGTGAATAATATGATAGGTAAAAGGCAAGAGATTTTATGTAATTAAGGGAAATACTTTATCATTAAATTTAAATAAATTTAAATAGGTTTAGTGTAACTTTTATTAAATAAATAAAAATTATTTATCTTTTACACTAATTTGTTTTGGGTTAACATTGGATTTAACACATTATATTAAAACTCACCATTTTAGTGTTAAAATTGGATTCAACATATGATATTAAAATTGATATTTTCAACTTCAAACTGTCAAGGTTTTTCTCTACTTTATATCATTGTTACCTACTCTTGTGTAAGCTAACACTGAATTTTACAAATAACAGGGACTCAATTTTACAAATAACAAGGAATACTAAATATCTTTTGCATGAGTTCATTAACATTGGATTTAGCATGTCATATCATATCAAAGGTTATATTTTCAATTTTAACATTCAATTTAACACATTATAAAAACATTTCTTTGAAACATTTCTCTCAACCACCAGAACTACATCCAATTCATAGTGGAAGATGGACAATTATACTCTACCTTCTTCTAGATTTAAACCTGTGACCTCTTATTAACCATTAGGCCTACTCAAGTATGTTAATTATCATTTTTATTATATTTATGGTCATACAGATAATCAAATTAGAATTACAATCTACTAAAATATAAGTTTTATTTTATTAAAAAAATGAAATAGCAATTACAATTTACTATCAATAACTTTACCACTATCCAATTTGAGTATAATATATTAGTTAGATAATTTAATATTTAAATGAATTTATCATTATCCATTTTCACTTTAAATTAATGGTTGAGACAAAGAGTCATTGTGGAAAGTTTATAATATATTCGCTGAGATAGTTTATTATTTAAATGAATTTATCATTATCCATTTTCCCTTTAAATTAATGGTGGAGACAAAGAGACATTATGGAAGGTTTCTTTCCATCAATAAAAGAGAGTTAAATTGAAATAATTTAATTTCAATAATATAACAATCATATAATTCCCACATGGTTTAAGAAACTTGGTTACAAGGTGTTTTGTTAAGAAATTCTATGGTAAAAATGTCACTAGTTCGAAACCCTATGGACACAAATCCAAAGCATGAGTTTAGTGTGGCCTAGATCACGTGTGATCCCTATGTGATTTGGGATCTTAGATTCCTCTAAGTGGAAGTCTCTCAGACCATAAGTGTAATGTTCCCAATGGAAAATAATAGTAAATAACAGAGACATGCACTAAGCTACAATAATAGGAAATTCACACATGTATGCAGAATTAGCAAACCACACACTATGAGTAATAAATTTGAGTCATTTTTTTTGTAAACTTGCGAGGACTATATCTTCATCATGTCACTAAGCTACAATAATAGGAAATTCACACATGTATGCAGAATTAGCAAACCACACAGTATGAGTAATAAATTTGAGTCATTTTTTTTGTAAACTTGCGAGGACTATATCTTCATCATGTCCAATATATCAAGGCAGGGAATTGAATGATGATTTCACATCAAGGAGTGCTTTAACAAAGCACATGATCACCATCTGTCCAAGACCCCATGGACTTGAGTTGTTTTATTAATATCAATGCTAGAATTGAGTAAAAAATGAGTGGAATGATGGAACATAGGCTTGCTTCTACAAACATATAAGCCAGGTGAAAGATATAGATCCTACATGGTAGAAATGACTTAAACTTGTAACTCATATTGTCCAAAAAATTTGTTGTTATTGTTATTGCAAGAGTTGATTTGGTATTTTTGTGCTAAATATTGCTCCAAAAATTATGAAAATATAATATGTGGCTCCTTACAGCAAACCCATAAAACCATAGAAACGGTTTAGCTTAATGCCAAGCCAAGATCAAGCCCACCAAGTGTTGTGAATTATTGAGTTTACACATAAAACAAAATGTTGAAGGAATTTTGATTTCTAGCCCAAATATTGCATGGAAATTTTTGAAAATTTGACCATGTACTCCCCTCACAAAACGAAGAAAAATCTAGAAAATTTTTGGGTAGATTCTAGCTTATCTGAAAAATGCTAATATATGGAAAAAATCTGAGAATGACGAGCTCTACATCCAAAAATAAATCACGTGAGAAAATGATACAAATCCACCTCCAAAAATAGGTGAAATAGAGAGCGCAAACCACTATGATACCACCATATTACGATGCCTCCCTCATATCTACCCACTTTCACCAGATACCTTGGTAAACATGAGATGAGGAGCTACTATGGCAAGGCTAGACCTCCTAGATAACCTTAAGGAAGTGAAATCGACAAAAACCCACATCCCGACCTTGTATACTTGCTATGAGACTCCAATAAGCCTTCTCAGTCATCCCCATGACTAGTTTGTGGGTCACACAAAGTTTTAGACCATTAAACCCTCGACGGTCCCTTCATATGGACAAGAGTGAATCTAGAAGGCTCCAGCTACTCGCGCAACAAGTCAGTGGTGCATATAGGGACTTTCTCCTCAGAGTTGTGCATGTGATTCTGAGATTTGTGCCACTTTTGAGCCCCATAATCTAGGTCACTACCCAGAAATCCCTGTAGCTTTAGGAATCCATAATTTACATGAAAACAAGACTTGTAAGCCAAAAAATTGGGTGGGGACTAGGCCTCATCATCCCCAACCGAGACTTACATCCTCTCAAACACTTGACATCAATGCAGTCTACAGGACATGAATACAAGATAGAGCATAAATGACTGATAACTCTTATGAGGCTTGACAAGAAGGATCACCACCCTCTTCCCTTAACTATGTTGACATCAACTAGGTCTTGCATTCATTATCCTTTAAGTTGAAACTAAATACATGAAATAACCATGACTATAACTAGTCATATAACCTACTTATAACCATACTTAAACCATGTAAATATCAATGAGGTAATAACCATTAGCAAAATATAATAACAAGTACTAAAGCAAGAGAACTTAACTTTTATTAAACATAGGCAAGATCCAACCAAATTCGGGACTTCCACATACCACCAGACCATAGACGTGGTTGAACCAAATCTTTTTTCAGCCAATCATCCCTGTGTCATATTGCAAGCATGAATATGGGATCTCAGGTATAAAGCAATCCAAAAACATCCAAGGGAATCAAGAGGTTAAACCACCTCCACCCTCACCAAACCATGATCTCACCAAAACTTGCACCAAGATCACAAAAAAAAACCAATCTTGGAATGCCTCTAGACTCCATCGCGATCCTTGAGCAATTTTATGTCTCATCGTCTCTTAGGCTTTACCACAATACATGCTAGATCACTAGGCCCAAAACCATGACACCACCCTAAGGATTTACCATGTATCCCATAAATTTTAGTCAAGGGATTCGTAGACCTTTGAGAATTTTCATGAGCCCGCCTCCAACCGAGATTCTGAAACCATTCATGAATTCCAAAGCTCAAAACTAAGAAAAAATCCCATCAGACCATGGCTATCTTGAAAAATTCAAGGCAAGGCTGAAAACCAATTTCATAACCCGACAAAACCGTGCCACTAACAACTAGAGAAACAAATACCAACATGAAAATTGTGGATGTCAAAACCGTTTAGGAAATCACACCTATAATAGGTTACCTTCTCTTTTCTTTCATTTCTTTTCCCTGTCCTTCCTTGCTTACTTTTCCCTTCTTTGTTCCAAAGTTAGAATGCTTCAACAAAACTCTGTCCAAGAGTGTGAGAGAAAGAGAATAATGTGAGAGCTCCAAAAATAAACTAACCAAAAGCCATGAATTGATCCTCATAAGCCTTTTTATTAATGACACCTCTATTTTGTTCATTTTCCATTATTTTCCTTCAATTACCTTCTCAAATGTAACCTATGAGTTTTCACCTTCCTTTTATCCTAATTTCCTTTATTTTCATAAATAAATTTCCCAAAATAACATTTTCCCCTTTTTAATGCCTTAGTTATTGCATTTGCCAATTTCCCTTAGCCATAAACACCTATAATGATGCACATTAGGATATTTTTGCCCAACATTCAACTTGGAATAAGTGTCCCTTAACTATGGTCTTTTTTTCATTTATTAACTTTTATTACATGAACATTTAATGAGGGGTTTTTACAAAGACATTGCAAACAAAACAAAGTTCAACACAAGGCAAGGAAAGTGCATTTTTTGCACTTATAGGATTATCGCAAGCAATATATAGAAACCAGTGTGAGTCATTACAGTTGTATAATGGGAAAAGTGCATTGGGTGGCTCTATCTTAGAAAAATAAAGTTCGACGGGGCTAATTTCATTAAAACATGCAAAACAAACCCTAACCAAGCTTAAAAATATGATTTTCTAATTCCAATGACCATATGAATAAGCCAAATAGAGTCAATTTAGAAGGTTCTAAAAGGCTAGGCAAAGAAAATCACTAAATAGCATCTCATCCGCGAGTCAAGTTGTGAAGTTGTTTTATGGATAAATCCCTTCTACGAATAGGATTAATCTCCCTAGACCTAGTGGCTTATTCTAGAAACATCCAAGAAAAAATTGCAATGCTTTCCTTAGATATTTTTTAAATACGAGAAGACAAGCTTCCTCTTTCTCCTTGCTTGTTAGCTCCATCTCCAACTACAATTTATAAAAGTGTAACATACAAATCATTGAAAACAAGCAAGAGAACCAAAACATAAAAGATAGCATATACAAACAAATCTAAAGTATAAATCAAGGTTTCATTTTCTACGTATGCATAAATAAGACATAGTGTGTAGAAGATACAATGCACTTTTGTATTAATAATGGCAAGAAAATATTATAACCCGCGTAAGAATTGACCTTATAGATCTCTCCCATCTATCTTGTCCTTCCTTTCCCACAATAGAAAGCAAATCACACCTTAAGCACATGCATGGATTATGGACCTCTAGATGTAAATGAGTAGCATAGAGGAAAAATTCATAGTCTCAAGAAGCCACAAGGAATCTATGGCATGGGTTGTCTTTATAAGGTAAATGAGGTGGTTTAGGATTTACGATTCTAGGACTTAGGTCTACATTAGGGGGAGGTAAGTTATATGGGATAAGAGATAAGACCCCAACATTAGGAGTTTGATCTCTGATCCAACAATAAATAGTTAAAACTACTCCCAAATCTTCCAGAGAGAGAAACTTAAAAATTAATTTTTGTTTCCTCATTTCCAAGTGTTCATTCCACTCTTTGTGAAAGCAACCCATGCTAACCAACAAATGTTATATTTTTGCAAATTGCACCATCACAAATTTCCTTCAAGGTAAGTGCAATGACCCACAAAATTAGGGCTTTTATCCAATGTAATCAAGGATCTTTATAACTTCTAGAAAGGGAATGATTTTTGCTTTGTAGGTGATTATTGCAAAGTGTAAATGGATGATTATAGATCCATGTTTAGGGCCATTTGGTTGAATGACACAAAATTACATATAACAATATTGGATGGATTCTATGGAAACAATAAAGTGTTGATAGTAGAACTAGATGAGTTGAAGACCACCTTCACGATGGAGTGGACAACTTTTTCTTTCAAGTGCATCTCATTTGAACTCATTAAAATTGGTGCTAGATTCCAATGGGCCATGGAAATCATATTTCATGGATTGATTGGCTAAAGTGTGTTCATATATTTGGATGATGTTACATTGTTTTCCAATAAAATATCTCACCACGCCCCTCGTCTAAAGCATATTTTTGAGAGATGTCACAAGTATTGAATTTCATTAAATATAAAGAAGATCATACTTTGTTTGTCTGAAGGTAATTTTTTTGGACACATTATTGATAAGAGTGTAATTAAGGTTTACCTAGAGAGATTGAAGAACATTGTTCAAATCCCTTTTCCCATGAGTAAGAAGGAAATGAAATCCTCCTGGGAAACATTAATTTTGTATGAAAAGCCATCTATGATTGTGAAAAGATTGTTAAACCATTACAGGAGATGATAAAGAAGGATTCCATTTATAAATAGGGAAACTAGGAGAGATATCCCTTCGCTTGAATCAAGAAAGCCATTGTTGATGCCCCAACCTTATAAACCCAGATTTTGGAAAATATTTCATGTTATATACTTGTACCTCTTTCATGTCTATTGTAGTAATATTAACACAAAATGTGATCATAGAAACAATCAGCCTATATATTTCATGAGAACTAGCTTAAAGGGATCAAGACTGAATTATCCCACCCTTGATAAGAAAGCCTACACAGTATACAAGCTAGTCAAGAATTTTAGGCCTTACCTTTTGAAATCTCACGCTATTATCGATGTGCCTCATCTAATAGTCATAACACTCTTTGTACAATAAGAGTTGGGTGGGAGGAGGGAAAAATGGATGACATGCTTTTAAGAATATGATCTTGAATTCAAACAAGTTCACATAATAAAAGACCATGGTCTTTATCCCCTTGTAAGAAGCAATGTACGCACCAGAAGAGGAATATTTTGGGTGGGAACAAGAGGTCGATATGTTTAATATAGAGAAACTTTCCCCATAAGTACTAGCATGTCTTCGTATGAAAATATGCGAAAATAATTAGAGCATGAGACATTTCCTTCACATCTATTGACTAAGTAGAAAAGGGAAATATACCTTAAAGTATTATCTTACCAACTTGTACATGGTGTGCTTTTCTTAAAGCACCACAATGGTGTCCTACTTAGATGTTTGGAGCCTCCATATTGAGAAAGGTTGTTAAGAGATATCCACGATGGACCAGTAGGTTGGCACTTTGCAAGTGATATCATTTTGCATAAGGCAGTGAGGGCTAGTTATTATTGGCCCACATTATTTAAGAATTCTCATGCCTATGCCCAAAAGTGCCTAGTTTTTCAAATATGTGATGCTCATGATAGGAAGTCAGCTGGCCCTTTGCTACCAATAATAGTTGAGGAACCATTTCAATAGTTGGGATTGGATGTTATCAATGAAATATTTCCTCATGCATCAAAGGAGAATTTATACATATTAACTGCAACTGATCATTTGAATTACTGGACCAAAGCACTTCCACTAAGACAAGTCAATGATTAGGAAGTCATATTGTTTCACAAATAGAATATCATAACCAGGTTTGTTGTTCCTGCAACACTTGTCTTTGATAATTATACTTAGTTTTATCTACTAAAGGTTTATGAGTTTGAATTAGAAAATGGTATTGTTTAAAAGCGTGCATCAAAATACTATCCACAAAGCAACAATTTAGTTGAGTCTAGAAATAAGAACCTAATCTGTATTATAATAAATGGCATGATGCTTTGGTGAATGTGTTATGTGCTACCACGTCACTCTCAAAACCTTTATGAAAACCTCTCCCTACATCCTTGTATACTGAAAATAAGTTATCCTCGCTCTGAAAATATACCTCAGAGCCTTGTTGCTTTGTCAAGAATCTCAAGGTGAACATTGCCTTCTTGTTCATAGTAGAATACATACCTTTCTCAATCTGGAGGAAGAAAGGCTCAAACCAAATGAATTGTTTTCTTACACCATAACCAAATCAAGAGTTGGTTTGATAAGAAGTCTGCAACGAACAAATATTTAAGTGTTGGAGACCTAGTATTGAAGTGGGAAAAGGCACATGAAAACAAAGGTAAGTACACCAAATTTAAGCCATTTTAGATTGGAACTTATACCATCATTGAAAGTCTTGGCTACCATTTTTATAGGTTGAAATTCTAAGATGGGAGCACTGATCCTCTGCCCGTCAATAGTTGAGATCTCAAGCATTAATTCCAATAGCAACCTTGGGCTATGTCCCTGCATCTATATAGCTCTATTTTCTTGTTTTGTGATGTTTATCCTATCATGTTTTAGATTTATTTATGGTTTTTTTGGTTAGTGCACATCAATAAGACCTTTTGTTAAAGTGTTTGTATGGCCCAAATGAAATATGTGGTAGAAATAAAAAGAGGATTGTGGGAACTACATTACTCGGTTATATGTTAAGTCTCCTTCTTTTTTCGGGTCTAAGTGTTTGCTCAACTAATGTCCACATGCAAAATATGAATCATGCAGAATGGAAAAATCTTAGTGGACCTATGATTCCCATACCTTTGGATTTTTATTTTTGACAAGGTATTTTATTTTGTGGTGCGTTTATGTGTTGACTTGACTAAGTAGATAAAGGAAAGGAGGAAACCTTGAAATGAGCATATCAATTTCTTACACTATATGACTCTCTTTAAACAAGGAAAAACCTATCTTTCCTATAAACTAATATGATATCCCTCTTCCAAATTAAAATAAATAAGTCCCTTTTCACATTCTATTAGTAACTAAATAAAAAGTTGAAGAAAGGAAAGGCTTCCTATGTAGAGAGGTGAAGAAAGCAACTTCTTCGGGGTACTAAATAGGCCTTCTTGTAGCGAATAAATGCTATGATTTATTAAGGTGACTCCATCGGGGTACTAAATAGACCTACTTACAAGGGAGTGACATTGGGGAATGAGCTTAATATTTGACTATAAAAATTTCGGAACATTATTATCCTTTCCTAATCTAAAAAACTAAGTTATGACATATTATTGGATGTGTTTAACACAAGTAAATAGGATAGTTCATGTGGTAAATTGGGATAAGTGGTGAAGCTAGGGTGATCCTTATGATGATTCAATAACTCCTTAAGGTCTATACTCTATGCTAAAATCTAGACGTAGACAAAGAAGCTAGAGTTCGTCTAGTGTGTTCCCAAGTGTTGTTGTTGCTACAACACCCTCCAAAATTTTGGTCATGTTTGAATTTTAGAGCCTACCTATCATCATGTGAAGTGTTACATTTTATCTTCAAGCGTCATTTTATGTTTTCACACATGTTTCAAGTGTCCATGTCCCTCATAATTTTAGTTAAATAGTCAAGAATAGCTATAGTGCACTTTTGAGTCATA
>APFE031081575.1:88967-121000 GCA_000404065.3 Pinus taeda | reverse complement strand
GTTTCCCTCTCTGAGGGTTTTAACCACGTCAAAATACTGGTGTATTGATCTGTGATCTGTTTGTGAGCGGTGTCCTTCTGGTGTTCTGTCTGAGGAACTTACCCTGTAAATTCCTACAGATGGGAGAGAAAGGTCATGGGTGGAAAATAAGAAAAATAGATTTTGAAATAAAAAGGCAATCTAAGAAGAGAGGCTCCAGTGGGAGAGAACGACTAGACCAGAAAGAATAAAGATATTCAGCCTTGATCTAGCAATACATTTCTAAGGCTTAAGGAGTAAATTGGTGAAGTCTAATTTGATTCCTCACAAGATGATTTCATGAGGCTCGAGGGGAATTCTTGAGACAATATTTTATTGGTTGGGCGGACTGTGGTTGCTCCTACTATATTTGCAAATACTCAGATAAGTGATAGACTGATTGTTGACTTCTGTCAAGGAATTGTTCCTTTTATTAAAATGGGTTATGTGTGTATGCGTAAATTAGAGGCATAAACAATTGGATATGCAATAGGTTTAGGTAAGGGCTAAACTCTCTACGTAATATATTATTATGTTTATATAACCTAGAAAAAGAAAAAAGAATTGTCTTTAAGTGATTTTTTGATAGATACTATAAATAAGTTTAGCATTCCAGAGCTTATGTAGAAAGATTCCTTCCATACTACCCATTGATAATGAAATTATTTCTTTAGTATGGAGATTTTATGTAGTATTGTGGTAGAAAATATTGGACCTAAAACCTTGTAGCTAGCCTATTTGTGCTAATTATACCCTCTTATAATTCAAGTCAATATGGGCTAAAAGATGTCGAGAAGAAAGTAATAAGTATGTTTGGAAAAACATGTTGAGAATGAATATTGAAGAAACAATTCATTGAGCAGGAATGAACTAGGGTTAACCCTCTATAACTACTTAGTAACAGAAAAAAGGATTACATATATAAAAAAATTGTGACAGGTAGTCTACTTATGAAAGGGATGAGTAGTTAAGCATGGAGAAAAATATAAGGACAAGTGGATACAACCTAGTAAGTTTCATATTTTATTTATAAAAGAATAAAAATTGGTAATCAACTACCAATATACATGAATTTACATTGCATGCTAATAAATAAAACTATTACATTCACAAATTTTAGAAAAATGGAAAACCCAAAAAAAAAATTTGATTAACTTCAAAAATTTCAAGTTAGGTGGTACAGTTAGGCTGCTTAGCCATATAAAAGTATCATACTACTGGAAGGAAACAGTATAAACCATATGCTACTTAGTTTGGGTGAACCATCTACTTTCAAGGGTAGGAAAACTCATTCTTATCAAATCTGTGTTAGAAGGAATTTTGGCTTATTGGGCTTCAATTATTATTATCTATAAGGGAATCCTTAATAATATTAAGAAGATATGTTATAGTTCTATTTTGGCAGGTAATTTCCACAGAGGGGACATCCCTCTAGTGAAATGGAAGATGATCACACAACCCAGGATAATGGGTGGCTAGGGATTGAAATATCTTCATCTCTTCGATCAATCTTTAGTCGCAAAAATCCTATGGAGATTGATGAATAATACATCCTTTTAGGGATATTCAATGAAGGATAATTATTGTGTAAGTATTTTAATATCCTTCCTAAATTTGAATGGATAAGGAATCCCAGAAAGTGGATTACAAACTCCTCGAGGATTTGGAAAGCCCTGTGTAATGCCTTTCCTTTGATTGTGAATGGGTTGCTTAGTGGGTCAATAATCGGAGCATAAGAATTGCTCTTAATCCCTATTTTGGCACATACAACAATTACAGGCTCTTTATTGATACTATTGATTTGCTCATAAAGAAATTGTGTACTCTCTGGAAGATGCTCAAAACAATGATGTACAAGAGATAAGAATTAGAGGATGGGGATTAAACATGTACTTGGGACTTACTAATCAATAAGCAGTGCAATGGAATGCTTTTGTGATTCCCATTCTAATAACAATGAAAATACTTGTAGATGAGGATGAAGAGAGATTGGTATGGTCCAAGAATTCTTCATCGAGTGACTTCACTGTAAAATTAGGCTATAAGGCCTAAATCAAATCCAACTTATGTGGGGAAACAACATGGTGTGTCAAGTCCTTGTGGAAACAAAAAATCACAGCGAAAATTAAATTGGATTTGTGGTTGGACCTATCTAACAAATAATTGACGTGGGATAATGGGCTAAACCACGGCCAGATAGGTCATAATCTTTGTAGAAGTGATACAAATTCTGTATCAAACTTGTTTATAAAATGTCAATTTTCTCGATAGATATGGATGATATTGAAAACAAAATTTTCTCTTGTTTCATCCACTTGGAGCAAGGAAACATTAGAATAATGTGTGAGGAAATGGACATCAGATGGTTCTATGGTGTCTTTACCAACAATTCCAACTTCTTTGATACACTCCATATGGTGGGCCAAGAATGTGGCCATTTTTCAAGAAAAATATCTTCGCGCAAAATTGGTATTAGTTGTGATTGTATATTTTGTGAGAGCTCACATGGTGGAGGCAAGAAAAAAGAAGACCAAAATCCCAATTATGCCCCTGCTTAAGTAAGTTAAGCCATGGGGCTACTTGTATGGCATTGTCCAAGGAAATCCACCAATGTGTGGTGCAGATATTGTTATTTTTATTAATAATAATTTAGTGAATCATATCATATTTTTTCCTTATGTTGGATCAAACAACAAGGCATAGTTTTCAACCTTATGGGCCTTAATATTTTTTAAATTACTTTGAGGTAAAGGAACTGCAAATCCTTGGTGATTCCAATATTGTTGTTGAATGGATGAATGGTAAAATTGGCATTGGTGCTCCTTGTTTATACCACAACATTCAAGACATTTAACATGAAGCTAGCAAATTGGAATTGTTGGAGGTTAAACACATCTTGAGAGAGTTGGATACCAAAGCTTATCATTTGTCTAAATAAGTGTTCCAAGTTCACCCAAGTCCTTTTGAGATACTAGAATCTCTAGATGATCGGGCCCTAGAGGCCATGGTCATCCAATTTTAGTTTTCCTATTATGTCTTATTTTGAGAACACCAAATCTATGTATATATTTACGACTAACAAGAATGAAGAGAATGATCGTATGGGTCAAGGATAAGGGTCTTTAGGATGATTTATGGTTTTGGGTCCAATTTCGTAAATGTTTTTTATAGGCTTTTCATTTTGGGTCCTATGGACTTTTTGCAGTCTTTTTTGGTTTTGATCCCATGGACAAGACAGAGTCATGATGAGACTAGTAGCTAGTCCCCAATGTATATTTTCAAACTTGGAAACATAAGTTTTTTTTTTGGGGAAAAATAAAAGAATTGGAAAAAATAATATATAATAAACAAATATCCAATAAAATCAATATAAACTATTATTGGGTTGGGAACACTTTACAACCTAGTATGGGAGAGATGTTGTCTTGTAATATTACATGACTAGAAATAAAATAATACCTGCATTAAATATTTAAAAAATTAATAACAAAATATTTCAAAATGAAACAAAATATTAATAATAAGAATAATTCATGTTAACAATAAATAAAATCTTCATGTTCACTACAAATAATATAATTTAACAACTTATGTATAAGAGATAAATTATGATAGTAAAAAAAATTATAATTTATTCCATAAGTGCTTTCTACCTTTTAGTATGAGGGATATATGTTGTGATCATCTTGGTGCAATTGCTTTTACAAACATTATTATTTATATTTACTTGTAAATATTGTGGAAGTATTGGCTATGGGACCAAGACTAAAGTTGACTAATAGATGTAAATAGTAATATATTGTTACCAATGAAATATTATTTATTCAACTTATTGTTTATTTGGAAATATAAGAGGAGCCAACACATGAGAAATCAAGCTACCAATTTTTAGGAAATCAGCTAAGTATCAGTTATAGTCCAAAAAAAGACAATTTTGAAGTGAAAATGCTTATAGTTAAAATCCTCCATCTTTTTCTTAGATGATATCACGATAAATATCATGATGGGAGAGAAAGGTCATGGGTGGAATATAAGAAAAATAGATTTTGAAATAAAAAGGCAATCTAAGAAGAGAGGTTCCAATGGGAGAGAACGACTGGACCAGAAAGAATAAATATATTCAGCCTTGATCTAGCAATACATTGCTAAGGCTTAAGGAGTAAATTGGTGAAGTCTAATTTGAATCCTCACAAGAGGATTTCATGAGGCTCAAGGGGAATTCTTGAGACAATATTTTATTGGTTGGGCAGACTGTGGTTGCTCCTACTATATTTCCAAATTCTCAGATAAGTGATAGATTGATTGTTGACTTCTGTCAAGGAATTGTTCCTTTTATTAAAATGGGTTATGTGTGTATGTGTAAATTAGAGGCATAAACAATTGGATATGCAATAGGTTTAGGTAAGGGCTAAACTCTCTACATAATATATTATTGTGTTTATATAACCTAGAAAAAGAAAAAAGAATTGTCTTTAAGTGATTTTTTGATAGATACTATAAATAAGTTTAGCATTCTAGAGCTTATGTAGAAATATTCCTTCCATACTACCCATTGATAATGCAATTATTGCTTTAGTATGGAGATTTTATGTAGTATTGTGGTAGAAAATATTAGACCTAAAACCTTGTAGCTAGGCTATCTGTGCTAATTATATCCCCTTATAATTCAAGTCAATATGGGCTAAAAGATGTCGAGAAGAAAGTAATAAGTATGTTTGGAAAAACATGTTGAGAATGAATATTGAAGAAACAATTTGTTGAGCAGGAATGAACTAGGGTTAACCCTCTATAACTACTTAGTAACAGAAAAAAGGATTACATATATAAAAAATTGTGACATGTAGTCTACTTATGAAAGGGATGAGTAGTTAAGCATGGAGAAAAATATAAGGACAAGTGGATACAACCTAGTAAGTTTCATATTTTATTTATAAAATACTAAAAGTTGGTAATCAACTACCAATATACATGAATTTACATTGCATGCTAATAAATAAAACTACTACGTTCACAAATTTTAGAAAAATGGAAAACCTAAAAAATGAAATTGATTAACTTCAAAAATTTCATGTTAGGTGGTACAATTAGGCTGCTTAGCCATATAAAAGTATCATAGTACTGGAAGGAAATAGTATAAACCATATGCTACTTGAATACATATATACAAAAAAAATATCAATACATGCATTGAGAAGATCACTATATATATCTAGAGAGAGAGAGAGAGAGAGAGGGAGTTATATACATTAATAGTATTGATCGAATAACAAGCTTAGTACTAAAATTTAAATGATCCAAGTTAAAAATATGTGCCATCTGAGGCTTTAGCTACGAAGGGATGATGAAAACCCTTCAACATGACCTGTAACAAGAGGGTTCAAGCTATAAGAAGGTACCTGGAATATTTGAACATAACATTAATCCACATTAATCTATGACAACATTAATGCTAACCTATGTCAAATAAGAGAGGAAGCCTCTATTAATAAGATTACAACTAAGCTTTGACAAACCCTGAAGCAAAACTAAAAAAAAAATGAAATCACCCTAAGTTATTCCTACTAAATACATCCTTTCTCATCGAAATTTTGAGTACCTGCAAAAAGAAGTGTTTTCTTTATAAAGTATATGAACACTATAGTCAAAGGAAATATCCAACTTTGACTTTTTTTTCATCTAACCAAGTAGGAATCTTACATGTGACTCAAAACACCATGTTAGGAGGAACCTTGCAGAGAAAAAGCAATGGAATATTAGTACTGAACAAGGTTGAGCTACAGTTTAAAGAAAGGAAAGAAAAATGAGAATAATGTCATTCCAGAGGGACAAAATCCAAGATAAAAATCAGCATAACAAGGTTAAAATGACATGGAACCAAGTTGCCAAGGCACAAAAACCCAACGGTGGCTATTTTTACTTATAAATTATCACCATCAAGACTCGTGTCTAGAAAAATGGATAAAGGTTTCACAATAAACTTCATTCAAATATGCAAAAAGGGAAACTCAAAGTAGTAAGAGTACAATAAACTCAAATGAGGAAAAACCTATGAGCGATGAAAGGAAAAACTTATCAAAATTATGAAAACAAACAAATTTCCGCTAAATTACCTATATAAGACCTCATGTGTTAAATAATGAAGGTAGAGATTAGAGTCAGAGATGTGATGACCACCAGTATTGCAGCAAGAATGCTGCAACTCTTGGGGCTACCAACTTTACTTTATCAACCCGAGGTTCGTACAAACTTGGAGCTGATAGTGTTTTATACACAAGCAGATGTGATGGGTCCACTCTTTGTCACTGTTGAGCTAGTGATAGAACATTATGATTTCTAAAACCAGCCTTCTATTGATTCAGAAAGAAGTTTCATTACGAATGAAGAAAGGGGAATTTTACCTTAATTGGAAGAATGGAAATATTTTCTACTATAGTAATGAAAAACTGAAATAAATTCTTTAAACACCACTCATCTAACTAATTGCTAAGAGATCTTGCTTCAAAAGAATTCTAAGCTAACAAGTGTGTAATCCTAATTGTCCTGGGCATGCAAGCTTAAATAACCAAACATTTTACTGTTGTGCATATGAATGAACATAATAACTCTTTTTTCTTTTTGTCCTTTTTGTGAAAATGTGAATGCTAAATCTTCTTAGTGATGTGGCAGGTGGGTTAGAGATGGTGGTGAAAGGTCAGATGGCTTGGGAGGAAAGTAGGGGTCTTCTCCTACTTTCCTGGATGCCTTTTCCACAAATCAGACTCAAAATAGGCCACTACAAGTCGTCCTCCAGGATGTCCTAATGCTTCGTATAGGATGTCCTAATGCTCCTATAGGATCCCCTGTATTCCTACAGGATTCGGCCGAGAGAAATAAGAGTGCTTTGGAAGGTGGTATAGGGCTTAGGGAAGGTGAATGATGGTAGAAATAAGGCAAGGGACTGGCTAGGACTTCTTCAGAGTTCAAAATAGAGTTTTTAAGATGGTTGGATTTGCTCAACAAGTCTCGAAAGTTATTCTTATGGAATGATGAATTGGTTGAGGGACTTTTGGTGATCATGGATGGATGAGGTTAGGTTGGGTTTGCTGACATGAGATATTCATGCACTATTGAAACTCCTACAATACATACATCACTGAAATTTATCCATGAATCATGTTAAACGAGAAATATTTCCCATCAACTTAAGAAAACATAATTTCCTTATTTAGTTGCCTAATTCATGCATGGAAATACTTGCAAAATATTGTGAAACACCATGAGATCTAATACAAAGCTAGATATATCAGAAATGACAATTGAATCCTATTCTTGAGAACTGAAAAGATGCTATCCTAAGTAGCAGAAAACCCTAAATTTCATAAGGAATCATAATTCTGTCTTTTTGGGGCTGAATAGGAGTTTTTCCTCAAACCATGGTCCCTGAAGGGAGGAGTGAGTTCAAATCCACCTGTTATCATCCTTTTTGGTATTCCTTTACCTCTCTAATACTATTGCTAAAGCTATGCAAATGGAAGCAATCTAATCAATTTTACCACTACTTGCAATGAAACTGTTATCACTTAGAATTAAACTTTTATGTATATAGTCCTTTGTCCTAGTTAAATGTCCAAGGTCTGTATCAAATGGTTTTCGTTTCATATTTCATTAATTAGGATTGGGAGTTTCAAAGGAGTCTGTTTGGAATTATGCTCTAATCCTATTGGTTTTCCTCCATCATCATTGTGTTATAAGCCAGGTCTTGTCTTATTCTATCCACCGAGTCTTTTCGTGATTTCGCAGTATAACCTCCTATTGGTCAATTTCGCAGCGTAATCATTGTTCAGTCATTTCGCAGCATGGTATCATCAAGCCGTTTCGTAGCGCATGATTAGAAATTTAAACTAACCGCGCTGCGAAATCGCGGATTCGTGCTTTTTGCAGCGAATATTACCTAAAGTGTTAAGTCTGTTGATGAGTCACTGATTCTGTCTTCTCATGTCAGTATGTGTACCTCCCGTACGCATGTCTAAATGCTCATTAGTCGTCACTCCACCCACAGATTTGTTAGAATGCACAGAAATATCAGTTCAACGGATTTTACCGTGCATGGATCGTTATGATGATCATAAGTGTACATAAGTGGCAGGCTGGTTGGATGATGTATTTGAAATTCAAGCGAGGTTGTTCAAGCGAGGCTGTTCAAGTGAGCCTGATTACAAGCGAGGCTAAGTTAAAAAGGGAGGTGAACCATCTCGACCGGAATTATTGAAATTTGGCTGTGAAGATTTCCAAGAAAGAATTTGGCCGCGAAGATTTCAAACTGAAGATGGAGAGAAAGGAGCACAGGTACGGAAAATGCCAAAGGAATGAACCTGAAGGTTTAGACATAACATTGAGGGACGAAGGCGTGAAGAAAGCTTTCAAAGATGCTGGATGCTGGAATTTCTGTAAGAAGCTGCAAGGTGGGCACGCTCAGGTAACCAAAGAGTTTGCTTTGAATTTCACCGGTTTAAATTCAAGAATAGCTATGTTTGAAGTTCAAGTGTCTCTGGAGGTTATAGCTGCTATAACAGAGATTCCTAGAGGGCAGCATGAATGGTTTAAGAACTTTAAATTTGATATGAATCCATGCAAAGAGTTCTTAAAAGAAGCATATGTGAATGAAGACCTAACCAAAGCAGTGCCTAGGAACTATGTTAAGGAGCATTATGCCCTTCTTCTTACCTGCATTCAGAAATACTTAACATGTGAAGGCAGATATAATAAGGTCTACTCTTATCATTTCAAGCTGCTATTACATTTTACGGGGAAGGCTTCCATTGATATTCCTTTTTACTTATTTCGCAATCTAAGTAAAATGTGTGATAAAGTGCAATTGAGAAAAGAGGATTGCGAGACTTCTTTATTTCACCATGGTTTGATTAAATTGTTGGTTTTAGATGGCCTTCAGAAGATAGGTAGAGACTGGAATTCATTCATCTTCATGGCCGGTTTCCAAAGTAAAACAGGCCTTACTCCACAGCCAGTCAGAGAGCAACCAGCCAAAGAACTCACAATAGCTGAGCTTCAAAAGGAGGCCAGAGCTAAAAAGCAAGCCAAGTCACAGCCTAAAAAACCAATGAAACCACTGATCATCAAAGAACAACCTCAGCAAGCTACAAAAGGAAAGACTCAGGATAAAAAGAATGCAGCTGAAACAAGCAGAGCTGAGGCAGTTTCCAGAGTGAGGACAAGAAGACAAGCAAGTAAGGAAAAGGGAAAGGCCATAGCTGTTGAAGAAAGCCCAGCATCTAAGGCAAGCCTGAAAGATCTATTAGAGGCCATTGAGTTTGAGCAAACTGAATCAATGCATATCGATTTGACATAGTCATCACCAGAAAGTGCCAAGAAGACCAAAGCCTCAAAAAGGCTTAGGTTTGATGAACCAGCCCAGGAGTTTGTTTTCGAACCAAGAAGACCTTTGACTAGGAATTTTCAGCAAGTACAGGAAGCATTGCCCAAAACAGAAGAAAAGGAAAAAGAAACACGACCTCAGCAAAAAGGAAGCAAAAGTAAAACAACCACCACATCTCACAGAGATTATGTGGCAGCCATGAAAAGCCAAATAGAGGTAGCTGAGGAAGAAATTAACCAACTAAAGAAAGCCGCTGAAGACTTGAAGGTAGAGCTAAGTCGGGTACCTGATAAATAAATTCACTGTTCAGGAAAGTGTTATGTTTCAAAATTTTGTTAAGTTTTGCTTAATCTTGGTGTTTTGAATATGTTTAATCTCTGCTACATATATCCAAGGTCAAAAGGAGTTTTTGCAATCAAGTGGCAGAGCAGTCAAAATATCAGGAAAAAGATAAACTGTTTAAACAGTTTCACAGTTTCGTAGCGCACTACGAAACTGCGAAACTACTGTAGGTGCTGTTTTTAATACAAGCAAACAGTCTGATAAGATAATCAGAAATTTTCAAAGGGAACACCCAAGTGACATGTAATAGATCAAAGGAAGCTACCAGGCCATTCAAATTATGACAGGTGTACCTTTAACAAAGGTGAAATGTTTTGACCTAAGTTTAAAGTTTTTGATTATAAAGTCACTTTATTATCGATCATTAGGCTTTGGAAGCAGCTGCATACGAGGAGTTTTGGCTTGCACACCTGTCCACCAATGAAACCTCCAACACATCAGGAACATGGTAATGCTCTATATTCTTGGGCTATTAAAGAGCTAAATACATGCTACTACATATTCGAATAGGTGATGGAAGACTAGAACCGAAAAACAGAGTATTTCTCCTAGCATCACTGAACCATTAAAGAATTCAGCATCCTAGGCCAGCATGGAATATTGAATACTCATCTCAGCCATCTCAGCCCAAATGAAAAGAGACCAGGTGTCTAGAATCAAGAAGGAATCATGCTACGAGGAAGATAGAGTTAGAGTTATAGTTAAATTAGGACTCTTTAAATTCTAGTTAAGCACTTTGTTGTATTTAATGATTAGTTACATAGCTGTTAAGTGTCATTAGAGATAATGATCGAGTTATTGAATTCCCCTCATGCTGGAGGAGGAAACTCGAATTAGGTAGAAGTAAGAATGCTATAAATAGCTAAAACAGGGATGTAACAAGGGTTGGATATTTTATAAAAAACAGAGGACTGTTTTGGTTTATGTGTAAACAGAATTTCAGTAATACAAATGACTGTTTTCCTTCTCAGGATTCAGAATGGATCTCCTTGTTCAAATGTGTGATGGTATATTTCTTTAATGTTCTTTTACAGTTTTACAAATGCATAATCACTCAGAACTCATTGATCATGATTCGACTTCCTGTATGCCTTTGCAAACTGTGGTTTCATGTGAGTTATGTTTGAACATTTAGATGTTAAGTGCCCTGATTTCTATGGAAAGATAGTGTTGTTGTTTACTGAGGTATAAGTGACTCCATAATCCCAATGGGAATCAATTTAATATTTTGTCCAGCCAGCATACTTGTTTATTGTGTCTTATAAGAGTTAGCCATCTTGTCATAGATCAACATTAATAACCTTTGGGAGAGCCCTCTCAGGCTAAAGAGGCTAAGCTTTAGCCAAAGTCTGGTTTGAAATAGTTACTCAAAGTTAGCCTGGTCTGCAGCCTTCCAGTGCTTGATTTTGAGATAACAGAAACAATGTTAAAATCACTTCAACACTTAATCTATGAAATAAAATAAACATACAAGTACAATAAGAGGAGCCTTTACCGCTAGGGTTGGGTCCTAACACAAGATCTTCAGCCCTTTGAGTCAACTTAGTGCTAGATCAAGGAAATGCTCATTCTCATTATCATATCAGAAAAATTGCATAACAATGTTTTGCCACAAGAATTGAACTCGAAAATGCTTAGTGCTCTTCCTTAAAAAATTTGAATCCTAATGAGGATCTAGGCCTCCTTATTTATAGAATTGAAGTCTCCAACAACTCCCTTAAATTTAGGGAGCCTTGGCTCCCAAACTCAAGATGAATTGGTTCTTAACTGTCACTGGCTCGACTGCCCTTGATATCCATGACTCTGTTGCTTGCAACTCCGAGCTAGTGTGATTTGATTGAGGAATATTCAAGTGAGTGAGGATTTAATGAGGAGGATCTATCTCCTATAATCTCTCCTCCTTGTCTCATTCAATTTTCTGCCCTTAATTAGCTAAATTTTCCATGATTTTCTCTCAAAAACTTGCAATTAATGCACATTACACCACTAGACATAACATCTTACTTTTACTCATCCCATTAAGAAAAATATAATCAAAACATGTAAGGAATTATGAGAAGAGTTTATTTTAATAAGCTTGGAGGTTTATTAAGGTCCATATAGTTACCCAATGATGAGGCTTATCATCACCCCCCTACTGAAAGTGTTGCTAATCCTCTGAGCGACTTAATATATATCCTTGTCCTTCATTGCTCTGATGGCCTCCTTGACATCCCATGCTTCTAGTGTAGTTTCTTCTTCCTGTGAATAAAATCCTACCTTCCTCTCTATCTCTTCCCACTACTTTCTTTCTTCTTCTACTTTCCTTCCTTCAAACATTCATAAAAGCAATGGTGGACTGAGTCTCAAGCCAATCTAATTGACTTTGAGTCTTTGTAGAGCTTTCTTGTACATGGGTGTTCTATTTAGTGCCTCTCCCATTCTCTGAGGAGAATGGTATTCTCTAATTTTCAGGCTTTAAAGCAAGGTGTTCCACCTCCTTTGGAAATATTTAATGTTGTAATCTCCTAGAAATTTGAACATGTCTTCAAAGTGTGTGAATGCCTGTTCTTGGGTAGCAAGGTACGTAGGTTCCAGATTATGATCATTTGCATTCAGATTGTGGGTGTTGATGACATCCATTGGATTAGATTGCTCAGCTCTGATCATGAGGGGTTTTGTCGCTTCTCTTGCCATTACCTTTTTCATCTCTATAGCTCTTGCCTCATCATGATTCATCCATGATGCTAAGGCCATCAATTTCAAGCCCCCTAGTTTTGAATATGGGTCCCACACATTCAAATCTGTCAAGGCCAAGTTGTGTAGGTAAAACTTATACTTTTTTCTCTATCTTCCAAGGTTCTTTGGTCACAGAGATCAATGAATTGTCTATAGTCTTGGAAGGGAATAGTGCCTCTCTATGCTAAAGTCTTAATTTGGAATTGTATCCATTGTTCCTTGAGATACAAGGCATAAGACTTTGTTGGCATCCTACACTAGATTGCCTCTAAGGATAAACTGGCCACAATTGCTAATTGGCTTTCCCTTTCTTGTAGTTTCCCCCTTAGCCATGCATTATTTGCTTCTAACTGATCTTTCATCATTGCCTCTCTGTCCCTTATGATGCTCAATTCTCTGCCCATCTCTTTCAATTTCTCCTCCATGTGGCCTACATCCTCCACTCCATTTGATTTGGCAATTTGCATCCACCTTTGTTTCCTTGCCCTCTCTTTCTCAAGTTCAAATAATAAGGGGATGGAAAACTTCTGTGGGATTACCATACCCCCTTCAATGAACCTGTCGTAAGAGATGAGGTTGGGTTTTGGACTAGGTTTTCTCAGTTCTGGGTCTCCCTTCTTTGTTTCTTGTTGACTGATACCTTCTTGGTCCATTTTCTGAGTTTCATGTAGGTTTAACAAAGTTTCTTGTAGGATTTCCCCTACTTATTGTAACTCTTCTTATGTCTCCTGTAGGATACCTTTTCCCTTTGATGAGGCAGACCTTGTCACGAGCCTCCTAAAATAAGTGATGGGAGATTTGGGAGAGGCTTGTCCTAATGATCCTTCTCCTTGATTTTTCTTAAGAGGAGATATCTTTTCTTGCTGATTTGGTGAGTCTTCAATGACAATAGGAGTTTTGGTGTGTGTTTAAGGTCTTCCTTGCCTAATCCTTGTGCTTTTTCTTATCCTAAAGTATAGTGGTGTTTGTCTTTGTCTCTTCCCTTTTGACTTGATAGTTGTAATTAGGGCAGTAAAAGCAGTTGTTGCCTCTTTCTTAGTGGGTTATGGAGATACTCTTGGTGATTCTTCCCCTCCTTTGCCTTGAATTATAGACCTCGGTTCTTCCTTTTGCTTTGTTTCCTCTTTTCTATTCTCCTTCTCATCCTTGTTTTCCTATTCCTCTTCTTCCTTTAGTTCCTCACTTTGTTCATTTGTCTCTTCTTTTGTTTCTTCTTCTATCTCTTCTTCATTTTCCTCCTCCTTTTCTTCCTCTTTTTCCTCCTCTATTTCCTCTTCATTCCCTCCTTCTGTTTCTTCATCCCCCTCACTAGTAGTGGGGATTTTTCCATATTCAAGAGCTTGAATTTCTCCCTCTGCCTACATGTCTCTGAAAGTTGTCCATGTAATAAGGAGTCTTAGGTTTTGTAGAGTATCTTCTAGGATAAGTTTGATCAACCCATGATGGGCTAGTTGTTGATGTTTTCCCTCCTGAACTTTGATGCTCATATATATCATTGATTGAAGAAGAAAGTAGGGTATACTTAATCTATTTTGGGGAGGGATGTCTATTCCAAATCTCAGTTCTTGGAGGAGTCTGAAGTGGTATACATACACTACACTATATCTCCCTTCACATGATATATATTTAATGAGGTGTTAACTAACTTCATTCCAAGGGTATGGAATGATTTCTCTTCTAACCCCATTTTTGTCCTCTATTGCCTCCCCTTCCAAAAATAATTTCTTCTTTGCAAGGGTGTTGTTACCCTTATCTTGTTTTCTCCAAGTTAACCCTAAAGAGGGTGTGGTGATTATGCTTATAACTTCAGGGGTGATTACTAATCATAGGCCTTTCACCACAGTAGTGGCATGGTTCCTAGTGAGTGATATGAGTGAGAGAGAAAAGTCCCTGGCCACCTCATCAATGTATCCCCTCATCCTCTCAAAGAACCCCATCCATTGGTGTCTTGTGAAAATTTCTACTATAGTAGGATGTTGGTGAATTCTCACTGTGTTTGTGGGTTCTCTCTTGTTAAAACCCCCTGTCATATTTCCTTGGTAATTATGGAGGTTGGATGAATAAAAATCAAGAATTATGTTGGGTGAGATAGGATGGAGTGTTAACTTTGCAATACAATTCTCCTAGACTGCAATTTCCTTAATCAAATGATGATTTTTCTTCTTTTTAACAAGGAAACATGGAAGGTATAGCTCCTACCTCACTGGTTATGTTCTGGTTAGGACAACCTTTGATTTCTCCTCCCTTAGTGCCCATTGATAATCCTATAGATTGACTGCTCTATATCTTGTATGTTTTCTTGTAGGATCCTGTAGGTTTTCCTATAGGATCATATATGTCTCCCGCGCTACAAAATGCTACTTGTCTCTTGTAGGTGTTGCTTCAAGAAGGATGAGAGAAACCTATTTTAAATGAATTCTCTAGACCGTTAATGCTCTCTTTGCATGGGAATTGATGTTTTATTTCCTTATATGATTGATCGTGTGGGATGGTGTGTTGGATATCTAAGTACGAGCACCTCCTTTTGGACCGTTGGTCCCACTATCAGTCCATCATTCCACCTTACCTTGTAATCATATCCCACTCTGTTCCTCCATAACTTAACCATTTTTGACCTTATCTCTTTTTGCTTCTGAGTTGAGTGCTGCCACGTGTCGAGTGGTCTAACTGTTTTCTCCTCGTCGACTAGCCGAAGGTGGCCAAGTTAACTGGCCACCTTTACTTATAAAACCAACTCTTACATAATCCTACATTTTTTATCATATCATGCTAACAAGAGAGCATGAGTAATATGACATACCTGTGGGTAAGATGCTTTGATGATGATGCTTGTTGGAGAATGATGTCCATGTGTTGTGTATTTGCTTCATATTTTTTTTTGTACTGGCCTCTTTTGATGCTTGTTTCGTTTGATGTGCAGGTGGTGGAGGGTGATGTTGGTGTTCTTTCTACTGCTACTAAGCTCTAGAGGAGCTTCCTTAACCTTGGAATCTTTGTGCTAAACATGGCTGCAACCCTGTGTAGTTTCCTTTGTGGGATAGGCTGCTACAGGATTTCCTACAACATGTAATGTAGCTACCTCTCCCCTAAATTTTCATACTTTTTTCACTTATGGAGCATGAGGATTGTTTACATGAGTAGAGAAAGGTTCTAGTGAATGGTAGGTGAGAGGTATAGCCTTCAGGTATTGTCCCTCTATCCTTTTTTCTCACCCTCTTCTATTTGTTTTTTTTTTTTTCTTCTTTGAAAATTGCATATTTTTTATTTTTTATTTTAAATGACTTATCAGATGGATGCAAGGGTAACATGGAGCTGAAAGGCATGGTGATGATGTGGTAGAGAGAATAAATTTTTTTTTGACACGGGCTTGTCATTCCCTTGCTCTAGGATCACTTTTCTTGGGATTTCGAAGCCACTGTAATTCCTACAGGAAAATCCTGTAGGGTTTTAGGGAATCCTGTAGAAAACACAAACCTTGCATTAACTAAGCTAGAGAAGTTCATAAATGGAAGGATTAATGGAATAATGAATAATATGAGATGGAGGGATTGCAATATGGATTGTGTAGGTCCTTCTGTTCCTCTCAAGTTACGCCGACCCTCCTCCTGTTGACCTACAAAAAACATTTTCAAACTCTTTTCCTTTTCTCTCTTTCTTTTTCTTTTCTTCTTTGAAAACAACTATTTTGCCTCCGAGGAGGTTTTCATCCTAGTTGCCTGCCTTGGGTGCCTGAAAAGAGGTTTTCACTGAGAGATCCTTTTATTTTTATTTTTATTTTTTCAACACCAATTGGCTACCTCAAGAGGTTTTCAACCCAGCAGTGGGACTCAGGTGCCTCATGGAGGTTTTCACTTGAGTCTCTTTTTTTTTTCTTTTTTCTTTTTCAGGGACTTCATGAAGTAGAATCTGAGACTCACTCCACCACCATCACTATTTTGTTGATTCCATTGATGAATTCTTTCTTTGACAAGGGATTCTTGTAGACCTTCAATCTGTACCCATTGACAAGTAAATGGATAGCCTCTACATCAATGGTTCTAATCTGTACTAAACCATTATCATGACATTTTTCTATGACATAAGGCCCTAACCACCTAGTCCTTAACTTGAATTTAAAATCCTTGTATCTAGAATCATACAACAAATTCCAATCACCTTCTTCAAATTGTTTGTCCTTTATGTTCTTGTCATGCCAAATCTTCCTTTGAACTTGAGTCACCTCTGTGTGCAGGAGGGCCTGCATCATAAATTAATCTAACCCATTCAGCTGGAGAAATATTTCTTGTTGTGCCCTGGTGAGATCTAGATCCAGTTTTGCTACCATTCTTAAGGTGTTGTATTCAAATTCAATGGACAGTGATGAGCCTTGGTATTGCAACAAGAATGTTGCAACTCCCAAGGCCATCGGCTTTAATTATCAACCCGGGGTTCATACAAACTTAAGATGTATCACACTATATGTGAAGAATACAATGTGTCCTTCCTTTTTTGGCATGATGTAATGGAGTGCATTTACTGAAGTCAAATCCTAAACTAATTGTTGAAAATGAAAAGTTTGAAATGGAACCTTAACCTATTGCAGGAAAGAAGGTACAAGGAAAGAAACTTATTCTAATTGCATAAATAACATGAACTAAATGTAAAAGAAACCTAGATTAACCCTATTTATCACATGTGATGATTTAAACTAACTAAGCATGAAATCTGATCTAGAAAGTACTAACTGCTATGTGCATGTGTAAATATAAAATAACTCTTTTTTTAAATCTTTTTGCTTTATAAATGAAAATTCTAATCTTTCCTTGATCTTTGGGAGGGGGGACAAGTGTGGAGCAAGAGGGTTAAAATGGTCTTGATGGAATGGAGGTCAAGTAGAGGCCTAATCCTAGCTTCAATAATGATTTTTCTCAATTCGGACTCAAAATAGGCTTTCCTACAGGATGCTACAATGATTTCCTACAGGATCCCCTGATTTACTACAAGATGTTACAGGTCTATTGTACGAAATTATAATTCATCGAATGACCAAGAAAATAAAATAAAAATTGGATGGGAAATTTTTTTTATTAACTAGGATGTCTTAGGTCCCCATTCCAAGTGGAATCACTCAAAAATACGTCTATTAACCCATGCTAAAAAATAGAAAAATATTACTAGTCGAAAATCTAGAAATTCAAGAACTAGTGAGATAGTAAATCTAAAAAATTCCTAGCCTAATCAAGTGAAAATGTAGAGGGGTAATTTTTTTTTATGAACTATAATGTTTTTGTGATCTAATGCAAGTGGAACCAACTCAATTGAAGCTCATTAGCATGCTCTAAAAAATAGCATAAATTTATTGTTCTTTGCCACAAAGGAGTTTCAGAAATCTAGATTTGGGAATAAGAAAGCTAATCCAAGTAGCTCAATGATTACTATAACCTTCCAAATATTTTCCAAGGATTAAATGATGCCTGTGGTCCTACAAAAGAACTTACATGAACCATTTAACTCAATCCTACAACAAGAAATCATTGATACTAAATGCGGAAGTAGAAAGAAATAAAATCAGGAGATGCATGTGAATAAGCAGTGAAAAGAAGGAAAGAAAATGATACAAAAGGGCTTTGAGACTCCTGGGATGTCCAAGCCCAATGAAACTCAGAGACCTAAGGAGAAGAAAAATATTTAGAAGCTCAATCTAGACATCTATACAATGGAGTTGCAAACATACAAGTTCTCTCCACAATAACACTAATGAAAATCTATCCCTAGAGGAAAATTTGACATGGTACTTATACAAAATGATTAGGAATCATTCCCCATGAATGGAGGAAGCTTTCCCTTCCAAAATCCCTTGATCAATGGATCTAGTCCCCAGTATTAGGAATCTATATTAAATGGCAGGGAATACATTCCTTGATTTTCTCAATCATTGGAGTTCCACAATCTGTACCATAATTCCATAATATATTGTTGATTTATTATTTATTATTGATCCTTCTGTAGTAGGGAACAAGTCCCTAAATTATCCCCTCCTCCAAATCTTCATAATCTGCCCAATATTCTCATAATATTCCACAAAAATAAATAATATTAGGCACAAATATCCAATTATTCATAAATCCTCCTAATGAATATATTAAAGTTAAAAATAAAATATCTAATGTAGAAAGAGACGTTTAATGTGCTGAAGGATGGTCATAGGCCTTAAATTATTGTTTAATTTAGAGGTATGAGCCTTAATTTATGTCTAGTTTAGAGGCCCATCGTACCCACTATTGAAAGTGTTTCTCATCCTCTTAGCAACTTAGTGACCTCATTGTGCCTCATCCATGGCCCTAGTGGCCTCTCTCTTGTGCATTAAGAAACTTGGTTGTAAGTTCTGCAAGGACAAGCCCAAAAACATATTTGTGCAAAGGAAAATCATTGTTTCTTGAGACCATTAGCTTGCTTTCTTGCCCTTATTCAAGATAAGTTCTTGAATATTTTTTCAGTTTAGAAAGGTCTTCCATATCCTTATCAACCTTCTGCTACCTTGTTCCACCATTTGGAAACCTCTAAAATCTTCAAACTGCCTTTAGATGAGAACTAGGACATCCTATAGTAATTCATGTCAAAACTACAAGAAACCTATAAGAAACCATGTTAAAACTACAGGAATCCATTTTTTAGCATAAATGATATTTTGAGCCTAGACAAGCCCTCAACTTGACTCCCATGCCTTTTTCCCATTTTTATTCTTGGACAAAAGATAAAAAGAGATTGGAGACCTCTTGGAAAACATCTTTTCATCACTTTAGTTTGAGTTTTGTTTTGATGGTGAACGCCTCATTTCCTTTTGTTGCCTTCTAATTCTCTCTTGTGGCCTAGATGACTGCATAATGGCCTTGGCGTTCTCTGTTTTGATTAGGTCTCCCTTAAGCTTTTCCATCTTGGTGTTCATTTCTTCCTTCTTGTAGCAACATTCTACCTTCCTGTAGTAGTCATTCCTCCTCTTTCAGGTTCTTCTAACTATATGGGAGTGATGAGAAGTAATGAAGAGGGATTGGATGATGATGCTAGGGCTCAGAGGGAGTAGTGTAGTTTTGTGAAAATGGAGAGGATGCTCTATTTGTTTTTTTCTCAAATCAAATGGGATGGATGAATGATGAATAGATAGTGAATATGAAGTGGATGGAGGGCTTGGAGTGCTATGGTGACTTTGGCCTTCGAAAAAATTTCTTCTTTTAATTGTTGCACTCATTCCTTGAAATCATCATCCTTCATAATTTGACTTCTCAAATTAACTAGTTGAAGGCAACTGAGACTGCTGACCTATCCTTAGCTTATAAAACCTCATCTCTCATGCATTGACAACAAATTTCTAACTATAATATGCTCAAGAGAAGATGTCAAGAATATTGCATACATGTACCTACCTGATGGCCTTCCTGTAGATGTCGTTTATTGGAGAGTGAAATCCTTGCTTGTATTTGTTGCATGTTTTTTTTTTTTCTTTTCTTTGATGTTGTTCCTTGATGTGCAGGTACTGGATGGTGATGCTAATGAATCCTCACTGTGTTGGTGGGTTCCCTCCTGTTAAATCCCCCTGTCATGTTTCTCTAATGGATGTGGGGGGTTGTATATGTAGCCTTATCAAATTTAATGGATGAAGAATTTTAGATGAAAATTCTTTGTATACAATTCCCCTATACTGCAATATTTTTCAACACAATAGAAGGCTTTCTAATATTCTTTTCACTTGGAAAAATGTGGGAAAGTTCAAATCCTACCTCCTTATCACTTTCTTATCAAGACAACCTCTATTTCTCCCTTTTAAAATTGCTCACTGCCAATCTTGTAGGTGTTTTTCTATATCCTGTATAATCTCCTGTAGGATCCTGTAGGTTTTCAGGGAATCCTGTAGGTTTATAGGACAACCTTTTTTAGCTGACTTGTTTTGTCCATATCTCCCAAACAGTAGAATGGATGGACTTGAAACTTTCTGAGCATGTTTCCATCATCATTATGCACCTCCCCATAAAAAAAAATTGGTCAATGGATGCATGGATCTCGAGAAAAAACTAAAAATGGCTGAAGCTGATGGAGGCTAATTTCTTGGAAACTATGCACTCAATTTTCTGAAATTGCTTGGGCATGTTACCATCATTCATATGCATCTCCACATGAAACAACTTTTTAAATGGATGCATGTATATCAATAAAATGCAAAAATGGTTGTAGGTGATGGAGGTTGATTTCTCAAAAATTCTGCACTGGAATTTGATAAAATTGTTTGAGCATCTTACCATAATCCATATGCATGTCCCCCGGAAACATCTTGGCAATTGGATGCATGGTTTTCAAGTTATGGCAAAAACAATTTTCTACTCTCTGTATTTTTGTATCCTGTAGTAAAACAGAGCCTTCCTATAGTATTTTGGGACAGCAAGGAAAATTAGTGGTAGAAGCTTGGAAATGATCAGTGGATGGTGGAAATAGATGAGGATGATGAATTGACATGGCGTTGGTCATGTTGCATCATTTGAGAAAAGGAGGAGAAAGTCAATATTTGACTTCTTTTGACTAGGTTTGACCTATTTGTTCTTTCTTTTGTGGCAACTTGTTTATGTTCCTTGTAGATGTTGGATAGAACCTACATTCATCAAAGAGATACATGAAGCAAGGATTTTTTAATTTTTTTCTCCTTTTTTTTTCTTCTAGGCCAACTAGCTGCCTTAAGGAGGTTTTCAACTAGTATGTCTGCCTAGGCACCTCAAAGGAGGTTTTCACCTAGGATCTATTCTTTTTTATCTTTTTTCTTTTTTTCCAACCCATTGGCCACCTCATGGAGTTTTTCAATCAATGAGCCAATTTGAGGCGCCTCCAAGGAGGTTTTCACCTGATATTTTTATTTTTTTCTCTTATTTTTATTTTTTTATTTTTTTTCACCCTACCCTACTTGAAAAGCAAAATCAATTTCAAGTATAAGAATACTTCCAATGGAGCCATGTGCTCATCAAGATGACGAACAAAATGATGTGTAGGCTTGAAATGGATGCTTTGACATGTACTTGAATTAGAGTGATCAAATGCTTTGACTTTGATGATATCAAGCACAATTGAAGAAGAGAGTATTGTTGCAACTTAGTGACTGTCTGGAACCATATTTCAATATAGTCGTGATGTCCCTAATCCACTTGCTCATTTGGATCATCTTGGATGTCTTCTTCTTCCATGACCTTCAAATCTTCCTTTTTTGTCGATTGTTCTCTTGAATACATGGAGCATTTGATGGTAACCATGAGGGAGCTCTCTCAATCTCTGATTTTGATTTCTGCTTTTGATTTCTGCTCTTCATCAAGTGCAGCCCATGATTTTGTGGTCTTCTCATTTGAATCTTCTTCTTCTGGATGTGGTCCTTAAATGATATCAAGCTATTCCTGAGCTATGGTGAATACCATTGATATCAAGAGGATATGTTTGGAAGTGTTGTACCTCAGCATTGTAAATGGGTTGAGCTACTTCAATGTGTGGGTTTGGAAATGGCAGTACAGGTAATTGAGTGGGAGTGGATATTTGAGATGGATGTGGTTGGAGTTGTGGTTGTGGAAGAGATGAATGGTAGGGATAACATGGATTTGGGCATGGAGGATATTGACGAAAATATTGAGGATATTATGGATGGCTCCCATAAGTTTCATGCCAACCTTGTTGCAAATATTGGTTTTAGGGTTGAGATGGAAAATGTTGCCAAGGAAAGGGTGCGTTCCAGTAACTTTGACATGGATATGCATAACCTTGAAATTTTGAATTAGTCTCTTGTATCATACTAGGTTGACTAGGCTGCCATGGTCCTCTTGGAGCTACATAACATTGTTGCATTGGCAATTTACTTGCTCCATTGTCCTCTTGGCTGACTTCCTTCAACCTTGGTAATCAAGAGCAACATCTAACATCATGTGATTCTAAATGGACAACACAAACAACTTATTTTTTCACATTTTGTATTCTTAAAATTTCTACCTATTTGGTTAGATTGCTAAGAATTTATGTTTTAAAGTCATCAAACAAATTTCCAAGTTTAGCTTGACTTACTAATCTTTATGTTGATTGAATTACTCTCACCTTTCCTCTTGATATGTGTTTGCATGTTTCACAAATTTCTTCAAATGATAATTGATATACATCACCCCTACTCATGAGATCAAGAATATCAATCCACTCGTCCCTAATTGTTCTAAGTAAGATGGTTTTTAGCGTGTCAGATCCTAAATGATGTAGTTTTCCCCTCTTAACATTATACATGAACCTCTATATTAGATCCTCTAGACTCTCATCTTCTCTTTGATTCATTCTAAAGATTTCTTCTTTAAGATCATGATATTTATATTTTATATAAATATCTTTCGCATATCATTCCATGATATTATTGAATTAGTCCCTAAACTCATGAACCATTTAAGAGCTCTATCCTTCAATGTTTCCGGAAACAATCTCATTTTTTTAGTTTTTAATAAGTAACCATAAGATCTACAAACAATTTCAAATTCAAAGAGAAAGGTCTACGGATCCTCTAACCTTAGACCATGAAATTTTTGAAGAAAAGATGGAGGGATGTTCTTCATGTGCACACTACCATCAGTATCTTGAATGGGAAATCCAAGAGGATCTTCCTCATTGTCATCATCTCCATCCATTTCTTCTACATTCTTTGTCATCTTCTTCTTCTACTACCTGCAAAATTGGATGGTGATGTGGCTCTTACTACACCACGTGATCAAATGGGGGAGTGGGTTGGTGTTGGAGATTTTTTTTCGTTTTTATGATTGAATGAAAACACTAATGCAATGCACTTTTCTATTTTTGAAATGAAATATGCCTAACGCAATATTTTTTTTTTTGCAAAAAGTAAAAAGAAATGAATCAACTAGGGAAGAAAGCAATGCACACTTTGACACCTCCATGGCAACAACACCAAAAAGTGGAGACTTGGTATTGCAACAAGAATGTTGCAACTCCCAAGGCTACCAACTTTAATTATCAACCTGGGGTTCATACAAACTTAAGAGGTATCGGCACTATATGTGCATCATTCAATGTGCCCTTCCTTTGTTTTCATGATGTAATGGAGTGCATGTACTGAAGTCAAATCCTAAAATAATTTCAAAAAATTAAATGTTAGAAATGGAACCTTAACCTATTGCAAGAAAGAAAGTACAAGGAAGAAACATATTCTAATTGCATAAAGATCATGAACTAAACGTAAAAGAAACTTATCTTAACCCTATTTATCACATGTTATGACTTAAACTAATTGAGCATGAAACCTCATCTAGAGAGTACTAACTGTTGTGTGCATGTGTAAATATAAAAGAACTCATTGTTTAAATCTGTTTTCTTTATAAATGCAAATGCTAATCTTTCCTTGATCTTTGGCAGGGTGGAAAAGTGTGGAGCAAGAGGGTTAAAATGGACTTGATGGCATGGAGGTCAAGTAGAGGCCTAATCCCAGCTTCAATAATTATTTTTCTCCATTCGGGCTCAAAACAGGCTTTCCTACCGGATGCAGATTTCCTACAGGATGCTACATTGATTTCCTACGGGATCCCCTGATTTACTACAGGATGTTACACGTTTACTGTACGAAATTATAATTCATCAAACAACCAAGAAAATCAAATCCAAATTGCATGGGACAAATTTTTCTATTAAATAGGATGTCTTAGGTCCCTATTCCAAGTGGAATCACTCAAAAAGACCTTTGTTAACCCATTCTAAAAACTAGAAAAACATTACTAGTCGAAAATCTAGAAATTCGAGAACTAGTGAGCTAGTAAATATAAAAAATGCCTAACCTAATCAATTGCAAATGCAGTGGGGTAATTTTTGTTATGAACTATAATTATTTTTTCATCTAATTCAAGTGGAACCAACTCGATTGAAGCTCGTTAGCATGCTCTAAAAAATAGCAGAAATTTATTGTTCTTTGCCACAAAGGAGTTCCAGAAATCTAGATTTGGGAATAAGAAAGCTAATCTAAGTAGCTCAATGACTACTATGACCTTCCAAATATTTTCCAATGATGAAATGATTTTTTGGATCATGCAAAAGAACTTACATGAACCATTTAACTCAATCCTACAACAAGAAATCATTAATACTAAATGCAGAAGTAGAAAGAAATTAAAAAAAAAAGATGCATGTGAATAAGCAGTGAAAAGAAGGAAAGAAAATGATACAAAAGGGCTCTAAGACTCCTAGGATGGCCAAGCCCAAGGGAACTCAAAGTCCTATAGAGGAGAACAAGATTTAGAAGCTCAATATGACACCAATATTCATTATTTTCATCAACACAGTTGCATCCCTGCAAGAAAATACAATGGAGCTGCAAAAAGACAAGTTCTCTCCACAATAACACTAATGAAAATCTATCCCTAGAGGAAAATTTGACTTGGTACTTATACAAAATGATTAGGAATCATTCCCCATGAATGGAGGAACATTTCCCCACCAAAATCCCTTAATTAATGGATCTAGTCCCAATACTAGGAATCTGCATTAAATGGCAGGGAACACACTCCTAGATTTTCTCAATCATTGGAGTTCCACAATCTGTGCCATAATTCATAATATCTTGTTGATTTATTTTTTATTCCTCCTGTAGTAGGGAACAAGTCCCTAAATGATATCCTCCTCCAAATCTTCATAATCTGCCCAATATTCTCATAATATTCCGCAAAAATAAATAATATTAGGCACAAATATCCAATTATTCATAAACCTTCCTAACGAATATATTAAAGTTAAAAATAAATTATCTAATGCAGAAATAGAGGTTTAATGTGCTGAAGGATAGTCATAGGCCTTAAATTGTTTTGTAATTTATAGGTATGAGCCTTAATTTATGTCTAATGTAGAGGTTCATCAAATAGCAGGGCCTTCTTCCCATAGACTAGCTCATAAGGAGTGAATCCAGTGGTGGTCTTCCAAGTGGTGTTATAGGCCCAAGTGGCCTCAACTAATCTATTTACCCAATCCTTTCTGTTGTTGCTAATCACTTTGGTCAGAATGCCTTCTTGCGCTATGTTGGTTACCTCCACTTGCCCATTAGCTTGTGGGTGGTAAGGAGTGGATGTTATATGGTTGATCTTGTGCTGGATTAAAAAATTTTCAATCATGTGAGATGTAAACTGACTACCTTGATCAGTGACCAGTTCTCTAGGGTACCCAAACTTATAAAATACATTTTCCCTTAATAATTTATCCACTTTCTCTTTTGTTGTTTCTTTGATGGCCTTGGCTTCAGCCCGCTTGGTTAAATAGTCAGTGCACACAATGATGTACTTATTTTGCCTGGATGGAGGATCAATGGGTCCAATGAAATCCATGCCCCACTTTTCAAATGGCTCGAAAGTCACTTGAGGTTGCAGAGGCATTTCATCCCTTAGGGTAGGTTTCCCCATCCTTTGGCACCTATCACACTGACTAGTATACCTACTCACATCTTGGTGAAGAGTGGGCCAATAATAACTAGCTTGTAGTACCTTGAATGTTGTTCTTTTGGCTGCAAAGTGACCTGCACAAGGCCGATCATGACAGGTCAGAAGGATGTTAAAGAATTTCTCCTCCCTGACATATCTTCTCAGAATTTGATATGGACCTAGTTTCAAGAGGTTGCCCCCAATCCAAGTGAATGAGGCGCTCTTCCTTACAATCTTGATATTTTCCATGGAGGACAAATTTGGTGGAAACTATTCAGACACCAAGTAATTTTCTATGTCAGCAAACCATGGAGAGAGAACTGAAATGGAAAATAAGTGTTCATCTGGTAACTTATCATCAACCATTCCTTCCTCCGCTGTAGGCAAAGTCAATCCGGATAAAAAATCTGCAACAACATTCTCCTTGTCAGGATTATCAATAATAATTAAATCAAACTGTTGTGATAAAAGTAACCATCTAATAATCCAGGCATTTACATCAGGTTTATTCATCAAGTATTTAATTGCAGCATGGTCAATATGTACAAATGTCTAGTAACCTATAATGTAATGCCTAAATTTGTTCCATGAATGCACAACAACTAGGAGCTCATTTTCAGTCACTGTGTAGTTTAGTTTAGATTTTGATAGATTCTTATTGATGAAGTAAATGGCATAAGGTAGCTTGTCATCTATCTGGCCTAGAGCTACTCCTATGGATTTGTGAGAAGAATCAGCATGTATATGGAAAGGAAGAGCCCAATTTGGGCCTCAAATAATAGGTGGAGTAGCCGACTTGTCTTTTAGGGTGTCCAAGGCCTCTTGACAATTTTCTGACCATAAAAATTTGGAATCTTTGAACAATAAACCAAATAAAGGAGAAGCTAACTTGTTGAAGCCTTTTATAAATCTCCTATAGTATCCCACTAAGCCTATAAAACTTCTGACATCCCTCTATTTTTGCAAAGGTGGGACCCTTTGGATGATGTCTATCTTATTTGGGTCCACCTGCAGTCCTTTCTGTGATATTGAACGACCTAGAACAGTCCCTGCAGTCATCAAGAACTCACATTTTTCGGGACTAAGGGACAAGTTCATTTCAATGCATTTGTTCAGAACCTTACCCAAGTTGGAGAGAGCCTCCAGGGGATCACACCCATAGGGTGTAAAATCATCCATATAAATTTCCACTGTATCATGGACTAGCTTGGCAAAATACTCAGGACTACCCTCTGGAAAGTGGCAGTGACATTGTATAGGCCAAAAGGAAGGACCCTATAAGTGAAAGTACCCCAAGGACAAGTGAAGGTGGTTTTATCTTGGTCCTTTGGGCTAATCTAGATTTGATTGTACCGCTGAACCCATCTAAGAAAGAGAAAAACGTTTTCCCTACCAGGCCATCTAACACTTGGTCAATGAAAGGTAGATGGAAATGGTCCTTCTTTGTTTCTTTGTTTAACTCTCTATAATTAACACAAATCCTATACTTCCCATTTTTCTTTGGAAAAAACACCAAAGCAGAAACCCACTCATTGTCCAAGATAGGGTAAATGAATCCTGCATCTAGCATCTTTTGCAGTTCTTCCTTGACTATATCCTTGAGATTTGGATTCATTCTCCTTTGGGGTTGTCGGAATGGTTTGCAACCTTCTTTGACATAAATGTGGTGAATACACATTGAGGGGTGAACTCCCTTCATTTCTTTGTAACTCCAAGCAAAGGCATCCAGATGTTCCCTTAGCATGTTGCACAACTCTTCTTCTTGGTGTATAGAAAAAAGGGTTGATTTTCAAAGTTATTTCAGGGCTGAATTCTATTGTCTTTACATGAGTATGGATTGAATCAGCCAAGCATAGATCAATTTGATAGTTTCTCTTGGTTTCCTTCACTGCTTCTTCTAAGGAAAAGGTGTTGGGAGTTGGATTTTGGAGTATGTGTTTAATCAAATCATCTTCATTCGGATGTCCTCCTCCCATGGCAGCTTCTAGGTATAGAGTTGGGCTAAGTAAATTTCATCTTCTTCCTCCTCTTCCAGCCATAAATTTAAATCATGTTCTAAGAATGGCTAAGAAGGAGGGTATAAGACCAACTGCTTGGACAAATGCCCATTTTCTATAGTCATGTTTCCAACCCTGTAGTTTATGTAGGCATCGACGGTGGCTAACCAAGGTCTCCCAAGTATGAAAGGATAACCATTAAGCTTGGCCTTATGATGGAGAACTAGGAAGTCTGCAAGGTACTCCCAGGAGTCAATGGAGACCATCACATCCTCAACGATCCCCTCAGGGGATACTATGGAATGGTCTGCAAGTTGCAAGACTGTTGTGGTCTTTCTTAATGAACCCTGGAGATTTAACTTGAGCATGGTGTCCTTAGTCATTACATTTATGGAAGCCCCAAGATCAATCAAGGTCTGTGGAACAATGTTGCCATTGATGTGCACATCTACTATAGGACTTCTAAGGTCTAAATACTTTGGGTAAATTACCTACCCCAGCATTAAGTCAGACAACTTTCCAATGGCATAATGGTAGGGGTGTCTCTTTTTCACCTCCCTAAATGTTTGAAACACTTCTCTTTAATCAGTTTGTTGTAACTAGGTACATCCTTAATGGATTAGAGAAGTGGGATTTTGACACATAGATTTTTCAATTCCCCTAGAATTTCATTCTCCTCTGGGGTAGGATGGGCTGGATGAGTTAATCTTTCAGGAAAGGGTGGTGGATTCACTCTAGGCATACTTTCCTCTCTTTCCTCCTCACTCTCCCTAGGTGGAGATGGAGGTTGGTTGTCTAGGAGTACTCTCCCAGACCTTAGGTTGATTTCCTGAATTTCCACATCATAAGTAGTGTAAGATGTCTCTCCACTGTATACTTGGTGTGCCTGTGTTTTGTTCAGGTTTGGATTTGGATGGACAGGCATTTGAGGTTGTTAAGGTGGATCAGGGTTTAAAAGTTGTGGTTGAGTAAGAGATGAAGGCAATAAAGCTGGAGCATTGTTGTATGGGGGCCTCCACCCCTGGGGTGGTGCATTCCACTGAGGTTGTGGAGGAGTATATGGCTGAAATGGCTAGTTGGTCGGTTGGGAATGGTACTGAGGTGCAAAATACCAAGGAGAAGGTGTAGACTAGGAGGGATGAGAAGGGGGGGCCAAGAGGGAATGGATGTGTTTTGGTTAGCGAGGTAGTATGCATAGGATGACCCTTGCATGCCTTGCTGGTACGGTCGAGGTCCATGAGGCCTCCTTTGATTTATGTAGCAGAGATGTTCATTCACCCCTTCAGTTCCCTGATACATAGCCTTTAGTCCAGGTAGAGAAGGTCACTTGTTTGTGGAGTGGTTTTCTTTACAGACCGAGTAGATTTATATAAGGTTTAATGGACATTCATTCCTAGGGTACCTCCTTGTGCATCTAGGGCAGAAAATGGCTAATCCTCTCGTATTCCTCCTACTTCCTCTTGATGTGCATAGTGTTCATCTATAAGGCAAGGGTTTGTAGCATTTCACTCTTGAAATATTCCAGCATATTTCCAATTTCACCTTTTATGGATGTGTTGGAAGAGGATGAGTTGGCCATTGGTTGACCACCCCTACCCTTTTTCCTATATTCCCTAGAATGGTTGTTAAATATAGTCTTGATATATTCATAGGGTAGTTGGTAGGTGTCCCCTTGTGCTAGAAGGTTTAGGGTATATAGAATATCTTCCCTGACCCCCCTGAGTAGGACTAGTTTCAGTGACTCAGGGTCAAGTGTGCACCTGACCCTTTTGTAGCTAAGCTAAAATCTTTCCTCATAATCCTCTAGGGATTCATCATGCCCCAAGGTCATTCTAAAAGTTTCCTCTTTAGTGTCTTTGGATCTGCAGCAATGCCGATACTTATTGTTGAAGGATTGTTGCATCTGAGCCCAGGTTGTGATGTTATCCCCAAGTAAACCCATGAACCAGCGCAGAGTTGCATCCTTGAGAGTGGATGGGAATAATTTAAACTTTTGATCATTAGTGGTGTATTCATAAATTTTTCATATGACAGCGAACTCAAACAAGAAAGTATCTAGATCTTCTGAGGTCAAGCCATGGAAGTGAGGAAGAGCAGAGGGGCTTGTGTTTTTCATCTTGGCATCCCCATTGGTTTCTCTAATGCAAAAAGCACCCTCAATTCTTTCTCTATCTCCTTTGTCATTTCTATTTTCAGCCATTATATTTTTTGGAATGGGTTCTCCTTCTTCCTCTCCCCTTGTAGGCTCTTCAAAAATCTCTGGTTGTTCGCCTAAGGGGTCCTCCAATTCACATCCACCAAAGAAGAGGGAAGGTTGGTTGTTTGAACTGGTGGGGGTATTTGCAAGAAATTTTCCTAAGTTATCCTTATTCCTACAAGGCATGAAAGAAGTGTTTTTGTTTTGTTTTATTTTTCAAGCTTTAAGACTAATTGTAGAATTGAAATAACAAACTGAATGGAAACTAACTATTGAATGAAATCTCACTTGCAGAAAGGAAAAGAAATCAAACAAACTTACAATTACTTTTTGTAGAAATGAAGCTAATAGCATAATGAAAGAGATAAGAAATGGAAGAAAGAAAGCTTAAATCACATCTTACTTAGACACCTCCCCGACAACGGCACCAAAAAGTGATGAGCACCAGTATTGCAGAAGAATGTTGCAACTCCTAGGGCTACCAACTTTACTTTATCAACTCAGGGTTCGTACAAACTTGGAGGTGACAGTGTTGTATACACAAGCAGATGCAATGGGTCCATTCTTTGTCACTGTTGCGTTGGCGATAAACCACTATGGTTTCTCGAGCCAGCCTTCTATTGATTCATAAAGAAGTTTCATTACCAATGAAGAAAGGGGAATTTTACCCTAATTGGAAGAATGGAAATATTGTCTACTGCAGTAATGAAAAACTGAAATAAATTCTTTAAACACCACTCATCTAACTAATTGCTTAGAGATCTTGCTTCAGAAGAATTCTAAGCTAACAAGTGTGTAATCCTAACTATCCTAGGCATGCAATCTAAAATAACCAAACATTTTACTATTGTGCATATGAATGAACACAATAACTCTTTTTTCTTTTTGTCCTTCTTTTTGTGAATATGTGAATGCTAAATCTCCTTGGTGATGTGGTAGGTGGGTTGGAGATGGTGGTGAAAGGTCAGATGGCTTGGGAGGCAAGTAGGGGTATTCTCCTATCTTCCTGGATTCTTTTTCCACAAATCGGCCTCCAAAAAGGCCACTACAGGTCATCCTACAAGATGTCCTAATGCTTCCTATAGGATGTCCTAATGCTCCTACAGGATCCCCTGTATTCCTATAAGATTTGGCCGAGAGAAATAGGAGTGATTTGGAAGGTGGTATAGGGCTTAGGGAAGGTGAATGATGGAAGAAATAAGGCAAGGGAGTAGCTAGGACTTCTTCAGAGTTCAAAACAGAGTTTGTAACATGGTTGGTGTTATCACTTAAGAAATCTAATGCTAAAAATTCTCATCCTAGCCTGATGACAAAGGTCAGTGTTAATCTAAGTTGAGTTCGTTTTTTCCTTAAAGTTTGAGTCTTAGGAGGTCATGAGTCAAGCATGTATTCTTATTTACCACTAATCACCATCATTCATCAGTCATGTGTTACTTTGTTATCTGCCACAAATCCTTTTTGGTAATTGCATAGCGCATGAAATGGTTTTAAAGTGTTTTCGTAGCGCATTTACTTTGTTTAGCAGTTTCGCAAAGCAAAACACATTAGGTGATTTTGGAGCGCATCATTCAAAATTAACTAACCGCGCTGCGAAATCATGGATTCGTGCATTCCGCAGCGAATCTTTCCCAAATGTCAAATCCGTTAGGTAAATAAGAGGTTGCGTCATCTTGTATCAGTTCATGTACTCCACTTATCACGTTCCACCACTCATCGCCATTATCACCACCATTAGATTTGTTGATACACACGAATTACCATTTCCAAGAAAGGCCACCTTGCACAAGTCTTAATGATGATTGTAAGCCTTGCATGAATAACAAATCTACAAGATTGCAATTTGAAAGATTATAAACGACAAGATTTCAATTTTAAATACAAGTGTAATCAAGCGAGGCAGAATTTCAAAAGAAGCTGAGTTTACAGTTCAAACAGAGCTAGTA
>APFE031081575.1:58774-85163 GCA_000404065.3 Pinus taeda | reverse complement strand
CGTACAGGGAATAAAACACTGTTTTTTAGATTTTGGACCAGGTCTGGAAGGAGGGGTTGCCCTAGGCCATGGGTGTAGCATCACAAACCATAATGGTGAGATTTGGAGCTATAACAATTTGACATGAATCCATGCAAAGATTTTTTAAAGAAGGAATTCATTAATTTGGATTTGAGTAAGTCGGTTCCTAGGAGCTATGTCAAAGAGTCCTATGCACATTTACTCACCTGTATACAGAAATACCTGACTTGTGCATTTTACAGATATAACAAGGTGTATTCGTACCATTTCAAACTCCTTTTGCATTTTACAGGGAAGGCTTCCATTGATCTACCTTTTTATTTATTCCGCAGTTTGAGTAAAATGTGTGACAAAGTACAATTGAGAAAGGAGGCTTGTGAAACTTCTCTGTTTCACCATGGCTTGATTAAATTACTTGTTTTGCATGAAATTCAAAATGTAGGCAGAGACTGGAATACATTTATTTTCATGGCTGGTTTCAAAAGCCAGACTGGTCTCAGCCCTCTACCTGCAAAGGATCTTACAACAACAGGCCTTCAAACAGAAACAAGAGCCAAGAGGTTTTCAAAATTGAAGGAAAGGAAACAAGTTAGAGAGTCTGTAAAGCCATTGACCATTCAAGATACACCTCAGCATTCAATTAAAGAAAAATCTCAGGTCAAAGATACTGCACATGAAGCAAGCATAGCTGGAGTAGTTCCAAGGAGAAGAACGAGAAGTCAGATGGCTAAAGAAAATGGTAAGTCAGTAGCTATTGAAGAAAGTCCTGTTTCGAAGGGAAATTTAAATGATTTATTGTAGGCAATTGACTTTGAAGAGTCCCCACTAGTTCAAGATGATTTGATGCAGTCAGGAAAAGAGAAGACAAAGAAAACTAAAGCCTCAAAGAAACTTAAGTTTGATGAGCAAGTTGAACAATTTTTTTTCAAGCCCAGGAGACCCAAAACAAGGAAATTTCAGCAAGTACAGGAGGTATCGCCAAGAACAGATGAAACAGGGGAAGAAATATAGCCTCGTGAAAGAAAGGACAAAGGCAAAACAATTGCCACTCATAAAGAAGATAGTATAGAGGATTTGAAAAGGAGATTGGAATCTTCCAACCTTGAGATTGCCAGACTGAGGAAAGCTGCCAGGAAACATGCCATACAACAAGCTAATTATTACAGAATGACGACCTTATGGGAAGACAAAACAACTACAGAGGTGGTTGACTGTAATACTCAATTCCACACTTGGACAGTACCGGCAATTAAAGAAGCAAAATTCATCAGAATGATTAATATGAAATTAAGAACTGGAATCAAGGTCATGAAGAAACAAATTGAAGATTTAAAGGTACAGTTAGGTCAGTTGAAGGAATCTTCTTAATGAAATCCCATTTCAAGTAAGGCTATGCTTCAAATTTTGATGATTTTACTTAGTGTCACCTTTTTGAAGAATCATGCACATCCATTCAGTGTTGAAAAGTTTTTGAATAGTTGAAAGAAGGTTTTGATTGCAAAGTGCTCAAATAAATAAAGTTCTGGGTTGAAACTATGATTTTTGAAGCAACTCAGCAGTTTCATAGCGCGCTACGAAACTGTTGAAGGTGATGATCAAAGCTCAGCAGTTTCGTAGCACGCTACGAAACCGCTGAAGCTAAACAGTCCAATTTCAATTAACCGGTTTTAAATATGAGCGGGAATTTTCAAAGGTGAATGTCTACAAGGTATGCATGGTATCAACTGAAGCTATTAAGATTCAACCAGGTCAAGACAGGTGGAAATAATATGCATACGAATATTACTTTAGATTTTTTCCATAAAGTGAGTATATTTACCACACTTCAGGATATCTAGAACAGTTTGCAAGAATTTTGGCTTTCAATCATGTAAACGGTGGACAGCACATCAAGGATGTGGCAGTCTACTCCTTTTTGGGTAATTAAAAGATAAAGGATGCACTTTGTTGAATACGAACATCTTGAGGCAAACTAAAGAACGATACACAAGGGTAGTTTCCATATTTCAGGACAATGGAGAGGATGTGGCATAGAAGACCAGCATGGAGCCTTGAACACTCATCACAACCAAACTGAAAGGAACTAGATGTCAAAGAATGAGAACAATTATAGCCAAGGCTTTTATTAGCATAACATGGTGTTAGAATCCTACTTGATTTAGATCTCTGAAAAGTTAAGTTGAAGTCTGTTACATTTAATAGGCAATTAAAAGTTGATTAGGTGTCATTAGAAGTAGATTTTGAGTTCCCCTCATGCTTGAGGAGGAACCTCAATCAGATAGAAAAGCTCTATATATAGCAGGAGCAGCAATGTAATAAGGGTTGGAAGTTTATGTAAAAAGCTCTATTGACAAGCTTATGTAAAGACTCTGTTTATTTTGATAATATAGTGAATGGTTTCAGCTGCTCAAGAATCATAGTGACTTCAATGTATGAATTCCTCTTGTTGTCTTTCATGTTGTTTACAGTTTGATGGGTACTTGATTACTTAGAAATCACATGATGTGTTCTAATTTCCTTCATGTACTCATATACTATCCTTTTGTATCTGTTGTTCTTTATGTATATTGAAGTCTGAATGCCTTGATTTCCTTGCAAAACCAATTCACTGTTAATGCTTAGTAACATATGACTCCATGAGCCCAATGGATGCTTGTTAATTTGGATCTTACCAGCCTTTCTCCTATTTGTTTCATAGAAGAGTTAGCCAGCTCAATCACAATTGCAAATCTTAAACCCTTTGAGAGAGCCCTCCCAGGCTAAGGAGGCTAAGCCTTAGCTAAAATATTTGTTTGAAACAGTTGCTTGAAGTCTTCTTGGTCTGCAGCCTTCCAGTGCTTGATTTTAAGATAACAGTTGGATTTTCTCAACAAGCCTGAAAATTTTTTCTTATCGAATGATGAATTGGTTGAGGGACTTAGTGGCTTAAGGTGATCGTGGATGGATGAGGTTAGGCTGGGGTTGTTGACAAGAGATATTCCTACACTATTGAAACTCCTGCAATACATACATCACTGGAACTTATCCATCAATCATGTCAAACAAGAAAGATTTCCCATCAACTTAAGAAAACATAATTTCATTATTTAGTTGCCTAGTTCATGCATGGAAATACTTGCAGGATATTGTGAAAAACCACGAGATCTAATATAAAGCTGGAGATATCAGAAATGACAATTGAATCCTATTCTTGAGAACTGAAAAGATGTTGGCCTAAGTAGCAGAAAACCCTAAATTCCATAAGGAATCAGAATTCTGTCTTTTTGGGGATGAATAGGAGTTTTTCCTCAAACCATGGTCCCTAAAGGGATGAGTGAGGCCAAATCCACCTACTATCAGCCTTTTTGGTATTCCTTTACCTCTCTAATACTATTGCTACAACTATGCACAAATGGAAGCAAACTAATCAAATTTACCACTACTTGCAATGAAACAATGCTAAAATCACTTCAATGCTTAATCTATGAAATAACCTAAACATAAAAGTACAAGAAGAGGAGCCTTTGCTACTAGGGTTGGGCCCTAACCCAAGAGATCTATCCCTCTGATTCAACTCAGTGTTGGATCAAGGAAATGCTCATTCTCATTATCATATCATAAAAATTACATAACATTGTTTTTCCACAAGACTTGAGCTTGAAAATGCTTAGTACTCTTCCATAAAAAATTTGAATCCTAATGAGGCTCTAGGCCTCCTTATTTATACAACTAGAGTCTCAAACAACTTCCTTAAATCTAGGGAGGCTTGGCTCCCAAACTCATGATGAACTGGTTCTTAACTGTCACTGGCTCGGCTGTACACGATCTCCATGACTCGACGGCTTGTAACTCTGAGCTAGTGTGATTTGATTGAGGAATATTCGAATGGGTGAGGGTTTAATGAGGAGGATCTATCTCCTATAATCTTTCCTCTTTGTCTCATTCGATTTTATGCCCTTAATTAGCCAAAATTGCCATGATTTTCTCTCGAAAACTTGCAATCAATGCACATTAGACCACTAGACATAACATCTTACTTTTACTCATCTCATTAAGAAAAATATAATTAAAACATATAAGTAATTATGAGAAGAGTTGATTTTAATAAGCTTGGAGATGTATTAAGGTCCATATAGTTACCCAATGATGAGGCTCATCAAGATGGAGCATTGCTTTAAAGTGAATTTTGGTAATAAGTAAGAAGAATAATAATATGAGAGACAAGTATCCCTGATTCAATGGTAAAAGGGGCTAAGTCTTCATAACTCCCTCAGTCCTACTCAGGGAAACATAGCTAGTTAGGAATCCATAAACCCTAAGTTATTTCAAAACAAGAATCAATAATTTGACAACCTTGTGTAAAATTAAGAATGGTCATTACCTAAAAGGGTTGTTCTGCTTACATAAAATATATTCTTTAATGCATAAAAAAAATATAGTATTTGATGAAGGGAAGCAAACACAAGCATGTTGGGGAGCAGAGTGAGAAGTTAAAAAAATAAGCAAAAGAAATTGCAAAATTAAGTGAAACCCCCTATGGAGCTTCCAGAGCTCTTGCTCGTAAACTACCAAAGTGCATGTTATGGACGAGACCTAGTAGGGGATGAGTGGAACCCTAACTACTTGCACGAAAGATAGACATCATTGGATTTCCTTGAGAGATCTTATTTGTCCCTGGCTGACAGACCACGTGGGAAAGCCAGTGACTAGCGTGTGATGTTACCACAACCATTTGGTACTATTTCATATCACAGATAAATCAAACACTATTACAAAAGCCCAATGAATAGAATAATGGTGAAATATCTCATTAATAAAAACATTGGTCATGGGGTTCTAACAGATATGATACATCCTTTTACCACCAACATAATTCAAATATTATATATGCTTTTAGCTAGGTGTTAATTCCCCCACCGCAAGGCACTTAGTGAACATGTTATGGTCTATGGCCAAGCTAATTGATTGGAATGAGTCTTTTATATAATGTGGTCAAGATAAAACATACATATAAATATTTAGTATGATGTTGTGGTGATCTGGCCATTATGAAAAGACCCTGAAGCAACATTATGAAGTCGGTATACATTAGAATGTTATACAATTAAACATTGAAGCACAAAAAAGTCACTGAGGATTGCATATATTTAGAAAAATGAATCAAGTTTGAAAGTATGATAACACACACATATATATGAAAAAAAATATATTACCTGAATTTTTTAGGTACATTAAATATGTAATTCCTCCACTACTCAATAAGGAATTTAAAACCCAATCTGAAAGAGATGTGAAATTCATTCCATGCTCAACATAGAATTGACATGTTGTATTTAATGAAGAAATATGAATAACAAAAAACTTTAGTCACCAACAAATAAAAGAGTTAATTTTACATTAAATTAATATAAATTTATATCAAATTTCTATATAGAGAGAGAAAAATTGAATGTAAAAAACCTCTTATACTTTTGTTTTCCAATATTAAATAGATGTGTAATTCATTCATATTTCAGTAAAAACAATTGTGTTTGCTAAGTTGTGAGTCTTGAGATGACTGCACACTTAACCTTTGGTTTGATAAATTGAGACCCAGGGGCATCTAAACCGTCAAAATTACTAGGGGATCGCACTTAGCCTAGGCTACACAAACCCTTGACATGGCTAGATTTTTGCCCACATAGTTTTGAACTAGTGTCAACCTTCATATCACAAAATGCCTTAACAATACACTCCACCACCATTTATTCCACACACAATGAGCGTAAGAAAAAACAATATCAAATTCACACACACACATACATATATATATAGAGAGAGAGAGAGAGAAATATTTTAAAGTTGACCATAAATAAAATATTTCAATGTCCATTTTATGTAAAATAAATTTATATCAACTTGATCTTGAGAGAGAGAGAGGGGGGAGATCGATATTATTTTATTGATAAGTAAGGGGAAAGTTTAATTTTAATTTTTTTAATACTTAATATAGAGTTGACGTGTAGCATTTTAAAATAATATTAATAACCAAAACAAAAAATCCATGTATGTATGTATAGAGAGAGACCCAATAATTTTTGTTTCATTCCTTTTTTTCAATTATTCTATCTTTCTCTATATAAATTTATTATAAAAATATATTACTTAATTTGTTTATTTATGAATAACCATAGAATATTTTTGTTATTACTTAATTTTTTTATTTATGAATAACCATAAAATATTTTTGTTATTGTGCCAAGGGGATATACAACCTAGTGTGTCGCAGATGTCCCATAATGTTGTATTTAAAATTAATAAAATAATACTTGCATTAGAAGTCCAGCATTCGGAATCTATCAAGCATCCAAAGGGATCAAATCTCTCAAGATGCAAAACTTAGGAAAGATTTTCACCTCCATAGATTTGATTCCTCTTGGAAGATCAAAGTAAGATATATATATAATATATATATATATATATATATAATATAATATAGATTTATATATATACATATTCTTATATAAGTAAATAACACATCTTTATATATTATATATATATAATATATATAAATATAAAGAAATAAACACATCTTTACATTTTTAATGAAAGTAAGTAATTTGTTGAGTTTGCCCAAAAGATCTACAACTAGTAGGAGGAGATGGTGTAATAGATGAGATGATGTAAACATTTAAATGCCAATGAATTGAAGATATGTAGTGTTGTAAAGGAATCATTAAATAAAAATAATAATAAAAAACATAATCTAACTAAGTTTAATACTAAAAAATAATAATCAAACATTAAGCTCACTAAATAAATAATAGAACAATAATATATTCGATTCGATCAATTCAATTCTTTTTTTGTGTAATTTTGTTTTATTAAAAATATGCATTTCATAAAATAAATTTAATAATAACATAATGTTAGCTGAAATTAAAAAAAAAAAAAAAAAAAAAACAATAAATGAATTTGATTCAATTCAATTTGTTATATTGCAAATTTATTTTTATTAAAAATATGCATATCACATTAAAATGAATTTAATAATAAAACATAGTGTTGACTCAATTTAAAAAGTAATAAAAGCAATTAATCTATTTGATTCAATTCAAATTGTTTTATATAAAAAAATTGATTAAAACTATGCATATGACATTAAAATAAATTTAATAATAAAACAACATGTTAATCCAATTAAAAAAGTAATAAAGATAATAAATCTACTTGATTCAATTCAATTTGTTATATTCTAATTTTGTTTCTAATAAAAATATGCATATCACATTAAAATAAATTTAATAATAAAACATAATATTGACTCAATTAAAAACAATAAATCCATTCGATTGAATTCAATTTGTCATATTGTAATTTAGTTGTTATTAAAAATATGCATATCACATTAAAATAAATTTAATAATAAAACATAATGTTGACTCAATTAAAAAAGTAACAAAAAACAATAAATGGATCATATTCAATTCAATTTCTTGTATTGCTTTCGTTTTTATTAAAACATGCATATCACATTAAAATAAATTTAATAATCAAACATAGTGTTGACACAATTAAAAAGGCAATAAAAACAATAAATCAATTCAATTCAATTATCTTATAATTATGTTTTTATTAAAAATATGCATATCAAATTAAAATATAAATGTTAATAATAATGATTTATGTTTGTAAGTATGATATTTTAGATTATATAATCTTATTTTTTTAATGTTACATTTAAAATAATAATAAAATACTTGCATAAAAAAATTAACCAGCATAGATACATCTTAACTTTGAATCTACCCGTGGTAGAGAGGGATCAATCCTCTCAAGATACAAATCTTAGGAAAGGTTTGCACTTCCATAGATTTGATTCCTCTAAGCCCTTGGTATATACAGAGTTAAGATGAATAAAATTATACAAATGTATATAGAGATCTTTGCATTATATAAAAGTAAACAAACACATATTTACATTATATGAAAGTAAGTAAACATTTGTTGAGTTGCATGTTGTAATAGTTGTAGATGAGTGTAAACATTTAAATATCAACTCTATAGAGAGACGTCGTAGTGTTTGTAAAATGAATCATTAAATCAAAAATAATAATAATAGAACATAATGTTGGCCCAATTAAAAAAGTAATAAAAGCAATAAATCGATTTGATTCAATTCAATTTAATCTTTTATTGTAACTTTTTTTTAATTAAAAATATGCATATCACATCAAAATAAATTTAATAATAAAACATAATGTTGACTAAATTAAAAAAACTAGTAAAAATAATAAATCAATTTCATTTTTAATATTGCAATTTTGTTTTTTTTTTAATATGTATATCACATTAAAATGAATTTATTAATAAAACATCATGTTGACTCAATTAAAAAGTAATAAAAATAATAAATCTATTTGATTCAATTCAATTTTTTTTTATGTAATTTTGTTTTTATTAAAACTATGGATATCACATTAGAATAAATTTAATAATAAAATAGTATTAAATCAATTAATAAAAGTAATAAAAACAATAAATCGATTTGATTCAATTAGATTTTTTATATTGTAATTTTGTTTTATTTTTTTAATTGAATCAACATTATGTTTTATTATTAAATTTATTTTAATGTAATATGCATATGTTATATTTTAATATAACAAATTGAATTGAATGAAATCAATTTTTTTTAATTGAGTCAATATTATGTTTGATTATTAAATATGCATTACATTACATTGATTTTGTTTTTATTAAAAATATGCAATATGCATTACATTATGTAACATGCATATTCTTAATAAAAACAAAATCAATATGCATGTTACATTACATTGATTTTGTTTTTATTAAGAATATGCATGTTACATAACGTAATGCATATTGCATATTCTTAATAAAAACAAAATCAATGTAATGTAATGCATATTTAATAATAAAACATAATATTGACTCAATTAAAAAAAATAAACCGATTTGATTCAATTCAATTCGCTATATTACAATATAACATATGCATATTACATTAAAATAAATTTAATAATAAAACATAATGTTGACGCAATTAGAAAAATAAATCTATTCAATTCAATTCAATTTGTTATATTGTAACAATAAAACAAATTGAAATCGATTTGATTCAATTCTATTTGTTATAGTGTAAAAATATAACAAATTGAATTGAACCAAATCAGTTTATTTTTTTCACTGACACTCAATATTATGTTTTATTATTGAATTTATTTTAAGGTAATATGCATATTCTTAATAAAAACAAAATTACAATATAACAAATATGGTGGAATCAAATCGATTTATTGTTTTTATTACTTTTACTAATTGAGTTAAGATATTTTTTTGTTATTAAATTTATTTATTTTAATTTTGTTTTGGGCCCAGAGTTTACTTGAGTAGTTAAACTACCATCTAGTTGAAAATCTTCGAGTGGAAGATTTTGGCTAAAATATCTTGGTCTCGTCTTTATCGGTGAGAGTTATATCTCCACTTTTGGGTTGGGAAGTTTGGGTTGGCTCTGGTTAGCCATTATTCCTTTAGTTTGAGAGTTCCTTTTTCTATTTCATAGCATTAGTTGAAGGTTCTATTGTCGAAGGGTGAGTTGTTAGTTGTACTCGTTGGGAGTCAGAGCGCACCATTGGTAGCCTGTTTTTTATTTCTTTTTGGCTTTCTAGTGGGGTGGCTAATATTTTCAAACATGATTTCCATATCAACTTAAGATATTAATCAATTGATTTTGTTGGCTCTGAGTGCTTTGTATGTCCTTTATATCATCATTGTAGAGACAGTCAGGGAGCCCAAGTGGCGATCCATTAGGGATTGCTATATTTTCTATATTTTGGATCATGTGGGTTGTTTAGTGTGTTGACCTCCCATCCCTAGTTTTTTGTTACTTCACATGATGTCGCCCTATCCTGTCTGTAATACTCAGGAAGTGGCCTTGACTCGTCAAGAAGGGATTGTGAAGAGGCTATTTCATTTCAAATTCCTGGTTTTTACTCGGCCCTACAAGGACTTCCGTTGGCGTTGTGGGCGTTTCTGGTGGTGATGTCCCAAATGTTGGTGCACGTAGTGTTTTCAGCATTCAACCTATACTTTTCGATGTGTGGGCTTGTGTCACTGTATCAATCCGACAGTTGGGTGGTTTTTCGTTCTTGTTTTGTTTGGTGGCCCATTATTCTGCCTATTTTCTCTCATCATGTTTAGTAAGTGCAATTACGTTGTACTGATCTTGTTGTGTACGAGGGATCTGCTTCCTATTTGTTCGATCCTCTATTCCTTTGGGGGGGGGGGCGAGGGAGGGTTCGTCTAAGTCCTTTTGTGCCCTCGGGATTATCCTCTCGCGGTATTTGTGTTGGACATGCACTCTTTGGATGTTAGAAATTCCTTTATGGTGGTGATTTTGTGACCAAAATACCCTATTGATATTTTTGAGAAGTTCTTTCACTTTGTCAAACATTTATTCTTAGATTCAACAATGATATGGTACAATTATATCTCTCTTGATTTCGGTGTTTGTCTTGGTGGCTTGTCATTCCTTACCTAACATGACTTCATCGGGAGAAAAATCCATTGATCTGAAGGTTCTTATACAAGCCATGCCGGAAGCTAAGGTGGCATACACTAAACAGCTAACTTCAGACAGGCTAGTTGAGGGTTGTTCGTCTAGTAGATCTGGCTCTTCAAGATCTCATCATTTACATGAAAAAAGCATGGGGTCATCCCTCAAGTTGTCTCCTTCCAATTTTATTTGACGTCATAAAAAAATGTTGTTAAAATAACCTTGGAGACGAAGTTGCTCATTTTTTGCCATGATGTCCTCTAAGATTATGTGGTGAGCCTACAACAACACGCTTTGGTGGGGCATTGGATGTTTTCTAATATGGAAGAATCTGAAATGCGAGCATGGGAAAAGAAACATTGGTCACTTATTTTGAAATACTCACCTAAGATTTGTATTTTGATGAATGACTAGTTCGGGATATATTTATTACACAAGGACAATGCTAAGCAAATCTTGTTTGCACCTTGGGTCTATGGCCATAGTTTCTTACAGCTCCACAGGTGGTATATTGGTTTCAATCCTTTATCTGAGACTCCATGTTCTCGATGTATGTGGGTTAAGCTCACTTGGCTCCAAATTTAATTCTAGATGCGTAGGGTATTTGAAGAGATTGGAAAATCTATCAAATGTTTTGTCTATATGGATGCCAACATTTTGGGATCCAAGGAAAAAAGGATTGCTTTGATGTTGGTTGAGGTTAATTTTTTAGGTAGCCTCCCTAAAAATATTGAATTGGAGTGGAAATCCATTAAAATCAAATAGAGGGTGGATTTTTAGGGTATTCCTTTTTTATATCTTCTCGGTCACCGCACAGACCATCTCATGGATCATTTCCCTTGTAAGTCCTGAACTTAGTCAGGTGGTTTGCAATGGAAGTCGGTTTGAGATCATCATTCAAAGAAATCTCATGATCCTTCAACCCTCTGCAAAATCTAAGGTAACTCACATCCCTTTGTCTCTCATTTAGATTTGGGTCCTTTGTTACATGTCATTTTATCGCATTAGGAAAATGACCATCGCTTTGGATCTCTCATTATCCACAAATGTGTAACGGAGCATTCCCCTGTAAAGTTTGAATCTAAACCATCCCAAAGAAAGTGGAATTCCTAGATCCCATAGTACAAAACCTTTATTTTGGCCACCCTCACAGTTTGCTAGTTGATTTTTGCATATACGTAGAGAAGACCATTAAAAATTGTGCATAAGTACGCATTTTCTTCCACTATGGCCTGCGAACATGACTTAAAGTATGTAAAAATAAAAATTAAAGTCTAGAAGCATTGTGGGTAGCATTTATCCCAACCAACAAGCTTCAAATGGGTGCCTATTCAGTATTGATCCCTCCCATCATGGAGTAACTCCCCTTCCTTTGTGGAACCTCTATCCCACTAATAGTGGATATCATCCCTAGGAGAATGGATCCAAAACTTCCCATTCTTGGCCTATAAAGATACTATAGGTTTGAGGATTGGGGGAGGATTGTTGGAAGTAGGTTTATGTTGTTGAGATTAGGTTGGAAGGATTTTCTTGCAAGGGAGAGGGTTGGAGATTGTAGAAGGGACTTGCAATAGCAAGTCTATATGGTTGTAAGGATTTTCTCTAGCTTTATGAATATAAAAGCAATTGTTCTTTCTCAATTATATCTTCATTGATTTAATTTGTAGGATTCCTTGATCACCTACATGGATTTTGGTTGCATATTGATTAGTTTATGATATATAATTAGTTAATTAGTCCATTTATTTCTTTGATTATATGTTGTATGCTTTGATCTCTTTGTCTCTGCCTTTGCTGATCTCTTTCAAGATAGTATGAAGAAGTTGTCAAGAGTAACAAGAGGACGTCTAGAGCATCGAGGAAAGAATGGTCAAAAGCTTTGAGGGACTGCATTAATCATTTCGTTAAATCGGTAAGAGGCCTCTGTCATTCTATTTGATTTCAATCAATTAGAGTCTAGAGAAAGGTAGCAGTTCTTGTTTGTTTGTTACTAGTGTTCTTTGAAGTCTAGGGAGATCACTCTTGTCCTCAAGAGGGATAAGTCCACATAAAATCCTTTGGAGCAGATCCCTTCCTCTTCTCTAATGCCCCCCTCTTCACCTATCCTTATAGATGATTGTGAGGATGTGGATTATCTTATTCCCTCGTCTCCCCCAGCACCTTCGCATATATACATGTTGGCTTCTGGTGCTCCAACTCCCTCTAACGAGACCCTAATTTTTGTTTCCTCTTCGATCCCTAACCTTTGCAAGCCTGCATGTCCTCATGCTCCCACCTCACCTTGCTCTCCACTTTTTCCTCAGTTATGAGGGGTCTCTCTCCCACCAGGCCTGAAATGTGAAGATGACTCTATTTGAAGGGCATGCAGGTTGAATGGCATACCTAGTCCATCACAGGTGGAGGTTTGTCTGATTGACTCATCCCCACATAATTTTTTGGGTAGCGACATTGACTTCCTTATGAAAAATCTAGCCATAGACCTTGTTGCATTTACTATATATAAGGTCGATGACCCTCATATTTCTCCCTCTATCAGGTTGGCTTCTACTCTTAACATTACAATCAGCAGAAATGGGGAAATGGCAGTAGACACTTTCATGGGAAGCCCTCTACTAAGTATTTACATGATGATCTAGATTATGCCCTCTAGGATATCCATATTATATTTTTTATTGACTCTCGAGATCTTAGAGCTTCTGCACTTAGCACCAGGGTGGTGTGATGAAAATTCTCTCTCTCAATTTCAAGGTCTGTGGGATACCTCCAAAAAATTATCCCTCAAACACCTGATCGAATGTTTCCAGCCATTTATCATTTTTGTTCAAGAGTCTATGGCCTTAAAGGAGAAGGAAAATGCATATTTCTTGTCTATTTTTATGGGTTGGTTTCTTGTTGTTACTGACTCATGTGGTCTCTCAGGTGGCTTAGTGACTCTTTGGAACCCATGTCGGGTTAATGTTGAAGCTTTCAAGTGTTTTGTGGGTATTTTTTTGACTGGCTTCATTAAGGGAATTTCAACCCATATTCATTTCTTAAATATTTACACACCATGTCGTGAAAGGATGGGATTTTGGGAGAGTGTGGAGGCTATTAATCTAGTGAATACTGGGTCCATGGTCATTGCTATAGATTTTAATGCCAAAATTTCTAGTGATGAAATTTAGGTACCCCCCAGTAAAATTGATCCCCTTGGCTCCTTTCTAGACCATATGTTTAAGGAAACCATTTACTAGACATGTGGTCTGATCTTATTTTTTCCACTTGGAATAATGGCAGGGCAGGCTGGGAGCACATCAACAAACGACTTGACAAATTCTTGGTGCAGGAGAATCTATTGGAGCTATTTGGTAACATGAGATCTTGGGTAGCTCAAACCAAGATATCTGACCACTACCTGATTATATTACAGTGGATAAGGGAGGATATTAAGAGGGGTATCCCGTTCAAATTTAATAGTATGTGGCTACAGATGGATTCTTTCAACTCTCTGGTAAAGGAAATTCGATCCTTGGGAGATAATATGGATAACATATCTGCTATGGATATGTTAACACAAAAACTAAGTCTCCTTAAGAAGGTGGTGCGCAAATGAGAACAAGAGGAAAAGGAAAAAATGAAAAGGGACCTAGATCATACTTGTGCTGAAATGGAGCTTCTCAGTCAGTTGATGGACCCTGCCTGCCCTTCAGAATCATGATTAAAATGTAGGAATTGGAAAGGTTGAAAATTCATATTCTTATTTTTTAAGAGGCCTCCTGGTGCCTCAAAAGTCAAGCCATTTGGATCCGAGAAGGAAAACGTCCTGGTCCAAATGGTTGGACTATGGAAATTTTCCTACATTGCTTTGATATTATGGGATAGGACCTTCTCAACATGATTGAAGAATCCCAATTAGGTGGTCAAGTCTCTGGTGTTATTAATTCCACCTTTAGTGCTCTAGTTCCAAATTATTCCCACCCCAGTTCCTTCTCTAACTTCCACCCAATCTCTCTCTTTAATATCTCTTAAAAGTTGATATCTAAAGTCATTACTAATTGGGTAAAGGGGTTTTTTTCATCCTATATCTCTCCCAAGCAATTCGGTTTCCTTTCTAGTTGTCAGATTCATGATGTTGTCACCTCAGCTCAAGAGTTCCCACACGCTATGCACACAAAGAAGAAAGAAGCAACCATTATGAAACTAGATCTTCGTAATGCGTACGATTGTGTTGAGTGGACATATATACGCTTGATTCTTTCTAAGATTGGGCTCTCTATTCAAAATATTACATGGATAATGGCATGCATCTCTTCAACTAATTTTGCGGTATTAATTAATGGTTATTCGTCGACTTTTTTCTTAGCGTCGAGGGGTCTTCGCCAATGATGTTAATTGTCTCCATTATTGTTCATATTGGTTATGGATGGTCTTAGTTTTAAGATCAAGGAGGCATGATCTCTTGGGACTTTCAAGGGTTTCAGGTATCCCATTCCATTTTGGTGGCACGCCTATTTTTTGTGGATGATGCATTACCTTTTAGATAGGTTTCATGGGAATAGTGGCAGGTTTTTTATCGCATTTTGAATCGTTTTGGAGCTACCTCGGGTTTGATGATGAATGGTAGAAAATCAGGCCTATTGCATTCCTCTACAAATCTAGATGTTATCTATCGAATTTCCAGTTTGTTTCAGGTTTAGGTTTCACACATTGAGGGAGGATTGTCTTACCTGGGTTAAAAATTGAATCCTAACAACTACAGGGTTGTGGACTAGAGATGGATCACAAAGAAGTTTCAGAGGCGCATTTCCCTATAGACTCATCGCTAGCTCACATTGGGAGGTCGGTACATTCAGCACCAATCTATATTACAAGAGATGTCAGTATAATGGTTTCATCTCTTTTTTATTCCTTATTAAATAATTAACAAAATCAAATCCATCATGGCACATTTTCTTTAGTCTGGGAACAAAGGGCTTAGAAAAATACGCCTGGTGAACTTTGAATCTATTACAAAGGAAAAAGATATTGGAGGATGGGGCATCCTCGATCTGAAGAAATTTCGCTAGGCATTATTGACAAAGTCCCTATGGCAGGCTTTAATTGGTAGAGGCATTTGGTAGGATATTATTGTTGAGAAGTATCTCTGGTGTCCCATTTTCTTATACTAATACAGAATAGGAATGGTTGGGGCTACAAAGGGCTCATACATTTGGATGAGTCTCATCAAAATCAGTAAATAGTTGCTTGAAATGATGCCCTTGTCTTTTGGGAGGGGTGATAAAATCATGTTTAGAATGGATTTCATTTTGGGAATTGGTTATTTTCATCATCTCAATATTGATCTGATTAATGCATTACATTCAAGTGTCATTTTATTTTTAGCACAAACTATTTCTCAGTGGAAGTTGTACCTTCCATACCCAGTATGGAAGAGCGTGGAGGACCTTGGTTTATAAATTGAACTAGCAACATCTTAGCGTAATCTCATCTAGAAGTTCCACTTGGCGGGTTTCGTGAAGAAGGACACGAGGGATTCATTGGTGTGGAATGGAGCTATGAAAAAAGACGTGGTCATAGTTTCATACATTTATAAATTTATTTCAAATCAAGTCCCTCTCAGCGTTAACAAATGTGGGTTCAGGATGGTTTGGAGGTGGCAGGTACCATTATAGTTGGCCCTCTTCTACTAACTCAATTTGAATAATAATATTTTAACCTAGGATGACCTACACAAACGGGGTTTTCTTGGGCTTGGGCAATGTATTTTTTTGTCTTTCAGATCTAGAAAGCGCGAAACATTTGTTTGTCATATGCCCCTTCTCAGTTGAAGTTTTAGGGAGTATACTGAAACAAGTACCTGGCTATCTTTGAAAACAGACCTCTCTTTATTTCCAATATTGTTTCAAAAACCTTGGCCTGGTTTACAATGGGGACGACTTCATCTCAAGCTGATTATTCACCCAAGACAGTTCCCCCCCCCCCTTCTGGTGGACTTTCCTGCAAGGTTCCTCAATGGCGCTACACATGGTGGCAGATGTGGGTGTGGGGAATGGTTGTGGATTAACACTTGTATTCACATTCTTCTTTATTGGAATGGATGATTGGGTTCGAATTCAAAGGCAAAGTTAATGACACTATTGGGGTTGTTGGTTGTTTCCAATTATCTCCATTTATCGAACCTTTTGGTTTATGGAGACTTAAGACCCATAATTGAAGTTGTGTCAGGAAGATCCTCCTTCTCGGTGCCCAATCTTGGTGGATGCATGGACTACACAAGGTCTCTTCTTGGCTTATTTGATAACATTTCTCTCGCACATTTCTACAAGGAGCGTAATGGGGTGGCGGATGGACTCTCCAAACAAGGTTTTGTTTTTGTTGTAGGTTTAATGCATTTCATATTTATGGTTGAAGGAAAGGTGATGGAGGAGGGTAATATGGAGCTACCATAATTTTTTATGGGCCAAGTTGTTTTGTGTTGTTACATGAATCTCTTGATTATCTTGTTACTTGTATAAAGCCCAACTTTGGTTTTTCTGCAGTACTTAGCAACTGGTTATGAGTATCTTTTAACATATATTGGTGATCTCTTGCTTCCTTTGAAGTTGGAACGTTGTTCTGAACCTATCATTATGATCACGTTTTTTTTATGTGGATAATTTCTGAAAATATATGTATTGGTTTTTGCTTTTATATATATATATATATATAACCTTATTAAAAATATGCATGTCACATTAAAATAAATTTAATAATAAAACATAATGTTGACTCAATTAAAAAACAATAAATCGATTAATTGAATTCAATTTGTTATATTGTAATTTTGTTTTTATTAAAAATATACATATAACATTACAATGAATTTAATAATAAAACATAATATTGTTCAATTAAAAAAGTAATAAAAACAATAAATAAATTTTTTAAACAATTTCAAGAAAGAATGTGATTTTTTGTTGTTTAAAATGCATAAATGGATTTGGCACCCTCTAAAAAGCCTATGGTGCACTCAAATTCTACAGATTAAACAACTTAAACTCGAGCTTTTAAAAATCTTTAGATTTGGGTTTAAATTAACGAGAAAAAAAAGTCATGAAAAAGGTCGTTTCTTCTATAAGTTCGACTATGCCTTTTGTATTTATTAAAAATATGATATGGCATTAAAATAAATTTAACAATCAAACGTGTAGACCCTAAGATATCAATGTGATTTTTCCTAAAGATTTTTTCTTAAATCATAAATCACAGAAGCCTCCAATCTCAATGTTACTCTATTAAAAAAGTAATAAAAATAATAGATTAACTAGATTCAATTCAAATTTGGTATATTGTAATTATGTTTTTATTAAAAATATGCATATCACATTAAAATAAATTTAAATAATTATTTATGTTTATAAGTATGATATTTTAGAATATTTAATTTTCTTTTCTTTTTGCTGAAGGCTTCTTATTTTAACTTAAGTGGATGAGGATTTCTTAGTTTTTTTATTTTTCTAATTGAAGACCTAGATGGATTCTCAAGGGAATATGCTCAGCATATGCTTAGTTTTAATGCTTATCAAGAGTTGTAGTGTATTAAAGGGTTTGTTAAGTTGCATTGACTTTTAATAAATTTAAAAAATTATATTTGTGGCACATGGGTGGATCCCCACCCACCAATTTCCTAGGGATTTGAGATTATTCTAATTCTAATAAGTTCCTCCATGATAAGTTCCTCATTATTATTTATAATGTTGGATACCTATACCAATAGGTTTCATATTTCATGATTGGCAAATTCAAATGCCAAATATGCTCTGTTTTGCTGGTACAAAGATCCCATATTTTCAAAGAATAGCAAGGTGTGTATATGCCTTCATGCGAATTAAAATTTTGATGGATGGTCCAACAGTCTAATCTGGATCATGCCATATCTCAATTACTGTTGTAGAATAGAGAAAGAAATCAGTCCAAACTGTCTAATCTTGGCAGATCAGTAGTTAGGCAGAGAAACTAAGGTTCCCAACTGCTTAATCTGGGACCTTGGAAGAAATAAGGGTAGTGCTAGATAGGAAATCAAAGGAAAAAGCCAATGGAAAAGAAAAGGCACATAAAGGGTCTGCAAGTCCAAATGCACCCTCCAAGAAGAAACAAAAAATGCTAGGCAAATTAGTTGGGTAAGTAGATGGGGTTGCAGAACTGGTGTTCCCTCCAAACTGGATCTTTGCTAACCAAATACAAGGAAAACAACATAATGGAGCATGTCTAACTTCCCTTTTCCTGATTCATCACTCATTACTAACCTCCCTTCACAAGATGTGCCTATAAGAGAGATTCAAGGTTTTATGTTGGTTCTTATGGCCTTTTGAAGCCACATTTCTTGTGTAAAGTTATTTTCATTTTGATCTACTCTAGACTAAGTTGTTTTCAAGGAAACTCAGTGATATCACTCTTCATTCACCTTCTCCCTCCATACTAACCTCTAACCTTTATTATCTAGCTCCCTATGTTTCCCTTTCCCTATTATTATAACACCATGGTGTATAAATCCCAAGCAATGTATAAATACCCCCTCCTTGGCAGTATAGCCATATGGTTCACCTTTAGGGAATTGGATTAACACCTGGTTAAGCTCAAGAACCCAAGCCTAACCTCTCTGTCTCCATCACAACTCATTGGTCCATTCAATCCTTCATGTTGCCCTAAAAACCTTCGAAAAAACCCCTTTTTACCCTTATACCTGCTCAAGAGTGAAAAATGCCTAAGAACCCGGTTTCCCCGCCTTATCCTAAGGTTGGGACCCAGTTCCGCTATTTATATGAAAAATGTCATCAAAAAACCCTGTTATCCTAAGTTTTGGTACCCTGAGCCCTTTCGCGAATAAAACTTTCAAAAACCATAGTTTCTGCCTTTTTTCAAAGTTTATGGTTGCATATAATTTAACGAAGAAATACATTGGAAAAACATTGAAATTTGTTAAAATGCCTAAGGGTCCCGCCGGGCGCATTTACCACCGAAAAACATTATTATAATCCCTCCCGATGCCGTATTATTCGTGCAGCTCCGTGGCCCGATAGCCGTCTGATTCAACTATTTCAATCCAACGGTCGACGCTCGTATCGGAGGGGCCCCGACGTCCGACAGATATCGTCCGATATCTGTCAGACGCTGATGTCATGTGAGGTCCACGCGTCGCCCCCATGTTCCATCGGAGCCCCCTCTAACAGATTCCTTGCCGTATAGGAGGGGGCCCGATATGATGCCACCTGTCCGCCTATGTCAGCGTCCTCTTACCGCTTATGTCAGCGCCATGACCGCGCGCCCTGTCCACCATTCGTCCACCTGGCCGCCACCTCACCGCCCCCGTGGACCAGTCAAAGGCCGCCACATCACCCATGACGTCATGCTGATGTCATTTAAAAAAGGCGCCAATAACCCGAAAAAACTATATTTTGACAAAATTCTCGCGTTTTTTGCACTTTTTGCAAAAAACGTCGCTGCTCCTCTGCATGCATTTTCATGACAAAAACTCTACCAAATTGCTCGAAATGACCAGCAGATCATCAGCTCGCCTACCCACCAGCTATTCCAACCCAGGCCATCAATCTACCAGGTATTTGTTCGTGAAAACCTCTCTGCAACCTGGTTTTTTCTGTAAATGCTAAGAACACCTTAAACACAGGAAAAGCTTAAAAATTCACCAGAAAACTACTCATACCCAGCTCCCTCTTGAAAAATTGACGGTCGAATTTCACTAGCCGAGCCGTTTTAGACTGAATTTTCAGTAAAAACCTGCATTTCTTCGTTCGCGCAGTCGTGAACCATAATCCATAACCTGCACTCAATTACCAAGAAAGGTCTGTTAAACACTATAACTTGCCTTCTCAAGGAGCCAAAACAGTATTCCAATTGTTGTGAACTTGCCCTATTACCCTGCATTTTCCGAATTTTCCTCTTTACTTAGGCAGTGCTCTTCCAGCTTAAGAAAACAACAGTTTACTTACAAACCAAGTCTAAATAGCTATGGAGACTCCAGTTGCACCAATTGCCCTCAATGTGGCTCCATTGAATGCCCCTCAGGGAGAGCTGGAATGGCAGGATTTGGCAGACCTAGACTACCAAATCTCAGAGGACTCCTCATCAAGATGCAAGTTTCACCTTCACCTGCTGAATGAGCTTAAAGCTAAACATAAGGATGGGACGGACATACTAGGCATCTGGGATTCCTTCCTCCCATTATTCAAGCTCCCTCAGGTCAACCAATTCCCTGACCTGATTCATCTGTGTGCTGTCTGCTATGACCCCATGCAAAGAGCTGTGCTCGACCCTTCAGGTTTAGTGGTATTCTACATGACCCCTGAGGCCATTAGAGAGATGTTGCAGTTCAAAACCCAGAAGAAATTGGTCCCCTTGTCTCTAATGGATTTGATCAACCAGGGAGCTAAGATGCTAACAGATGCTCAAATCCTAAAGCTCAACCAATTGTTCATTACCAACTCTGACACTGTGCTGCACCCTCCTATTTTTGATGGCTACCTCAATCAACTGGGTGTGGACCTTGCCAGGGAAAATTTTAAGAACACCCCCTAAATTTATAAGTATAATAAATGGGCGAATCTTCATGGTATATAGGAAAAATGGAAGGCGATTTTATCAATAATATAATATGTATATATAATTTTTTGGCGAATCTCTCACTAGTCATGGCGAATATTTTACTCAATTATAAAATCTTGTAAGATCTTGGTATTACCTTGGGTTATCATAAACTGGAGCTTAAAAATTACTATTAGTAATTTATAAAAATTAATCAAATTAATAGTTGATTTTTATTTTAACCAAGCTAAAATGTTTAAAATACATTAAGTTAGAACATCCATTTTTACTCTTGATCCATCCCTGAGAGGGATCAAATATTTTTTCACTATGTGCTAGTTTGCATATCACGATATTTGATACCTCTATGCTAGTTTAATTCCCTCATTTAAATAGGCCACATTCTAGGTGAATACCATGAGTGAATACCATGTGCCATTTTGGTGAATACCATGGGTGAATACCATGTGCCATTTTTATTTTTATTAATACTAATATTAGGGTTAATAATGTTTTTTTGCATGGCATTAATAACAATCTAGTCCATGGTATTTGTCCCATATTATTTTTCCCATAGGTTTTACCTAAATATAACGCATTTTTGAGTGTTCGTAAATATAAGGTGACTTATGCAGTAAATATAAAAAAATGTTTTATTTGTTTAAAATACCTCTCATTTATTTGTATTTTTATTAATTTACCATACCTCTTTTACAAATATGGTATTTCGCCCATAGGATTAACAAATATAACCTCTTTTTTGAGCCTTCATAAATAGAACGAGGGTTATGGACTAAAAATAAAAAGAGGTTTTATTTATTTACCATACATCTAGTTTATTTATATTTTTATTTATTTACCATAACTTTTGAGTAAGTATAAAAAGACATTTTATTTATTTACCATACATCCACTTTACTTATATTTTTATTTGTTTACACCCTTGCATGTATATAAGGTGACTTATGGAGTAAATATTAAAAAAGTTTTATTTATTTACCATCCTTCTCATTTATTTATATTTTTATTAATTTACCATACCTCTTTTATAAATATGGTATTTGGCCCATACGATTCACTTAAATAAAACCTATTCTTGAAAATGGGCGAATGGATTCACTTAAATAAAACCTATTCTTGAAAATGGGCGAATGGAAGGTTCTAACTCCTAATTTCAAGGGCTAAATTTACCTTTTTTACCCTCTCCCTTAATAAAAGGTGGGCTATTTGAGGTGATTTGTAAAAATGTACTATGATACAAAATATTCGCCCACTAAAAATTTAAAACCCCTTAATTTCGCCAAAGGGCGAACATTCGCCCCTAAAATTTTCTATGGACCTTGCATATATGATTAGTTCCATTTTGGGGTACAAGTCACCCTAAAATTTTCTATGGACCTTGCATATATGATTAGTTCCATTTTGGGGTACAAGTCACTGGAGTTTGTTGATGAAACGGTGCTGGTAATGATGACTATGTTCTCCCCTGGCAAGACTCCAATCTGTTATGACTATGCCACATACATTTCAGATAAGATGCATGATTAGTTCTTGAACTTGTCCAGAGAGAAGGTGTTCAGATACACCTCCTATATCTACCACCTCATTCTTTACCATCAACATGAGAAATTCTCCTTTAAGATCAAGAGAACAGATGCAGCAGGCAATTCAAGGTCAGTGGTGTACTGGACCTCGGTGTTTCATAACAGCACCCACTCCCCATATACATACTATCAGTTCATAGACCTCTTCATCCATCCAGCCATGTCCTTATTCTTAAGCTCACCTCCTCCAAGACTGACTGATGAGATGCAGAGGATTCTACAGCTATCCAAGGTGTACGGCATAGGGGATTGGTACTTTTACCAACACTACACTGTAATCAGAATATATGGGTGTGAGTTACGCCCATACAGGTTGCCCAAGTATGTGCCTATGAGACTGTTTGCTCTGGAATATTTCAGGCAATTTGGCAATGCTGATATGGTGCACTTTGCAGGCAGGGGCAAGAAGGCACAGCTAAAGGTAAAAAATCAATTGGGCCACCTTGTCCTGAACAAAAGGGAAGGCTGGAAAGAAGATGACAGGAAACTAGAATGCCTTGGCCTAAAATACAGCTTCCTTTGGAAGCCCTATGACCCTAATCAATCCATATCCTCAAGAACGCTAAAATACAAGCTCTCCAGCTATGAACATGTGAGCTTGCCCCACATTGAAAGATTTGCCAACCAACCTAAATGGAGAAGGTTCACACTGGAGGAACCAGTCACTCAAGAAGAATTAAATGAAAGAGTTAGAAGGCATCTATTGAAAATGGCTGACTTGGAATCTCCTTCATAGGTACTTACTCTGCCAAAGCCTCAAGCAGGAGCAGTGGCCTCATCATCTGCAGCACGTCAAGAGGCAGTACAATCCACAGGCCAGGCTCAGAGCAAAGACAAGAAGAAGGATATGGAAGAGCCACAAGCACAACAGGGTCAAGTGCAGCCACCCCAACAGGAACAGCAGAAAAAAGAGCAACAGGCATAGGGGGAAAAGACAGCAGAGGCCCCAATGGCCACCCAGCAGCAGCCAGCACAGATGGCACCCCCAAGGCAAGATTCAAGGGTTGACTCCTCCGTCCTCCAAACCCCTCTAAGGGAGGACGTGAGCAGGAAAAGGGATATTGATACTCCCCTCACTACTCAAGGGGAGAAGAGACAAAGATTAAATCCCTTCTCAGAAGAAGAAATGCCCAGCGTGAAGGCCTCAACCAGCTCCTTCCAACAGGAGCAAGACAGGGCAGCTTTAGGAGAAGTGAGCTCCTCAGGACAAAGCAAGGGAGGCGAAACAAGCATCAAGCAGCAGTTCAAGGATATTAAGAGAAGAAATGAACCAATAAAGCTGCAACTTTACAATCACCTGCTGAATATGGCTCCTACCAACCAACAAAGGCTCATGTCTGCATTTGATGCACATGAAGGGAAAATGATCATGAGCCATTTTACACCAACAGTGAAGCAACCACAATCAGCTGCAGATTACATCAGGACCAATCTGGAGGTCCTGTCAAAAGACATCCACTCAATGGATCAAATAGAGCTGCATAAACAGACGGGTGAGATGGTCTATGCCACATTGGCAGATAAGACCCTAGTCAACTACAGGCTGCAGAATAGCCTGAATAATACTGCTGCACAGCTTGAGTTGGAAAGGGCTTCCTCTCAAGCTAAGGACAATATGATCAAAGCTCTGGAAGAAATTATAATAGAGTTTAGGCATGATCCTAAAGATGTTAAGGCTGTGCAAGAAGTCCTCAAGCTAAGGGATGCTGATATGGCAGCGTTAAAAAAGAGGTTAAAAATCCCAGCAACTCTTCACCCACAAACAGAAGAGGTTGCCCAGCAAAGGCAGGAAAAGGATGCAGCTGCTCTACTGATGACACTATACAAAGAGCTCATCCAAACTCAGGAAAAGCTGCAGGAATCAGAAACCACCTTACAGGCAGCATTATAGTAAAAGGAGGCAGGGCAAACCTCATAGCCACCTCCAGAAACAATAAATCTTGAGGAAATCCCTCAAGCCTCCGCCCCTCCCAGCCAACAGGTACAGCAGGCAGAACCATCCACCTCAGAACCAACAACGGAGCAGGCTGAAAGCCTAGACATGCAGAAGCTGAGGAACGAAATTCAAGTCTTGGAGTCCTAGATGTCTGAGCTGAATCAAGCCAAGGACAGTCTGGCAAAAATCAATGAAAAATATGACAAGTCCAAGCAGAATGTGGCAGAAAGAGAGAGGGAGGTAAAGGCCCTAAAGAAAAGGATAACTGATCTGGAGAAAGAGCTCACATTAGACAAAGTCACATCTGAGCTCAAGAGGGTCATATGGGGCCATATTGGCCAATCTATCACAGATCAGTGGGAATACATTGAGGCCATCCATGAGCAAATAACGCTCATTGGGAAAGCACATAAAGAAATATAACGAGCAAGGGCATCTCTAGGTAGTATGCCTGAGATTGCCAATAAAATGATTAATGTGCTGAACTACAGAACAAGTTCCCAGCTCATTAAAATGGGAATTGGAAACAGGACAGAGACCATCTCACTAATCAAAAGGGTCCTGACATTGAGAAACCTGATCCAGACCCTGGAATGAAGGGTCCAAGACATGCAAGCAGACATCAACAAGTTTCAAAACAGGTTTTGGCACTGCAAAACAGAGGTCTGCCTAGCCTGCTGGAGCCATCAGGGAAGTTACTCTCACATGAGAAATATGCTAAGAGAGTAAACACTTTTGCAGGAAGTCAAATCTCAGAGGCAGCCAGTTCATCAGCAGAGACAGGACCAATAACAGGGCAGACCCTCTTCAACAGGGTAGAAAACCTATTTTTTATTATGAATGAGATCACACATTTGTTTGATGAGCCTCGTCATTTTTACAAATATACAGAGGCCGATGAGACCATGGGGTCAATTTTGAAGCATCAGTTGCCTGCACCAGATGTGTGGGAAGAGTTGATACGATTACTGTTAAATCAAAGTCAGTAATTGTAATTTTGCTTTTTTGAAATATTTTAATTTTCATACACAGGAAGATAAAGACACATCAGCATGTATGCAGAAAGAGGCTGAGCCAACTCAGCTCAAGTATTTGGCCACCACAGCAGCATCAACAGTCACAGGTGACAGGGCCGAGAAGCCACAGGAAGATACAGCTGCACAGACACGTCATTCAGCAGTTATATCAAAGCGCTCAACCGACTCCGCGAGCTCCAAAGGTCAAAAATTGTTCTGACAGGAGTTAAGAGCCTTTAAATTTCTTTAAAGATTGCAATAACTTTTCATTTGCAATCTCTGTACGAGTTAGTGAAGATATTTTCCCTCTCAGATGACTCAATGCCTGAGATATTTTGTAATAGACTTCTATATATTCCCCCTCGAATTTGTTAACAGGGGTTGGACATTAGATGTAAGAAATCTTTTGATATCTATTCTGCTCCTCTTCTACTGTAAATCTTCAGAGAATTAATACAAAGGATGATGGAATTTCCAAAGCTCTGTGTCTCTTGATGTCTTGCTAGTGTATGGCTGAATGTTGCAGGATTCTTGCGTATCTCATGACTCAATAAGTTTTCCTGTTACTCTTTGTTATATGTTTGTTATCTTTCATATATCATTCATGTCTCCCATGTTTTAGATATCTAATAGCAAGGAAAAAGAATAGTCTTAGGATTTAATCACAGATTACCCTGAACTCAATCTAAGCTATTATAAATGTTTTCTTCAGTTA